>VMDO01025467.1:0-28167 GCA_007922755.1 Pedetes capensis
GGGTTCAGTGAGATATTTCAGCACATGCCTACAGCACGCACCCATCAAATCCAACTAATGAACCCTTTTCCACCCCTCAGATTTCCTGAACTGATTGGCAACAAATGACACAATTGTTCTCTCCAAACTTTCTTTTCTTTGAAATCGACACCTCTTCCATTGTCCTATAGTTTGATCATTTATGTGACTTTTCCCTATCAAATATGATAAGAGTTTTACGAATACCCAGCTCTCTGACATCCCCATATCAATTTGTGTTAATTATACCTTCTGACTCTCTCTAGGCTGTGTCTGTCTGTCCCTACTACTACTGGCAATGCCATTACAACAACTGCCTTATTGATCTCTGCCTCATTCTGTTCTCCACTCTACTGCCAAAGTGATCTTTAAAAAACCCACATCCAATCATCTAGGCATTTGCTTATCATACACTGATGACGTCCTATTTTCTTCACCATGTGATTGTCCGTACCTCCTGGTATTTTCACCACATAATTATCTCACTGCTCATTATCTGTCAAAATTCTCACTGCTTTATCTTTAGTGTGTTTCTCACTCTAGTGGTCATTCTGAACTCTGTCAATTCTCTAAAACCCCTTAAGTTCTACTTCATCTAGAGACTTTTGCATGTATTTGGTTCCTGTCTGTGTATCTTCCAAGAACTTTTCTTCTCCATTTTCAACTATTGTTGTTAATATTCAGATACTAGGTGATAAAAAAGTAATACTCTGCTCCCTAGAGAAGACTTTTGAGATTTCTCATAAAAGGTGAAATATTCTGTTTGTCTTTGCTTCAATCCATCACTGCTGTCATTTTTATTTGCTTGGCTTTTCTCTTCCCCTGTTGACCAAACGTGGTCTTGTCTAATTGACACTGGAATTGACCACAAAAACATCAACAATGATTAGACATAATAGCAATTTAGATCAGTACATTTGCAAAATGTATAATGGAAAACTGGCAAACACCTACAATGTATAAGAATATCAGGGTTAAAAATAGGAACTGACTCAAATGGGAAAAATTTGTTATATTCAATCTGAAGAAAATGAGGGCTAGCCAGATTAGAATTTAGGGGTGACTGAAAATATATTCAGAAGACAGCTAGATTTTCCTATTAGAATAAGAATGTATATGTCTTTTGATTTGGCAGTTCTGACTTTACAACCCATCTTCTATAAACATTAATTTCTGCAGGAAGAGGTGCGTAGAAAGAGCCTCACTGCTTTGTCATTGTAAGAGCTTCCCCAAGAAGAACAGTAAAATGTCCACGAAAAAATGAGTGGTTGAATAAATTATAGAAAATATCTGTAGGAAAACTGTACAGCTGCTCAGAAACGGGCAGAGGCCTTGAATGTTTTAACATAGAAAGCGTCTTAAGGTATATTTCCAAATGACATATGCAAATTATATAGCAACATATATAAGATATTCACAAAGAAAGGCATGTGTGTATATATGTGCACATGTATTACAAATAAAAATGATTTCATTTGATACATTAAAATTCTTTTAGATTTTTTTCCCATGTGCAATTATAAATTTTGCTACACTAGTCAGACTCTTCTTTAAAATTCCCCTTTATAACCTTGCAGTAATATTGCTCTTATAACTTAGAGACAATTTATTGACGTAGAAGAAAGAATTCAGAAACAATACGTGCAAATATGGAGAATCGATACCTGTTGCGGTTAACATTGAATATTAGTAGGATGGCAAAGGACCGTTCAGTGGGGCTGAGACATTTGATTGTTCATGTGGAAAAAAACCAAATTGAATTCCTACTGTAAATCACATAAGTCAATTCCATGTTGCTTTATGGTTTACATATGGAAAGAGTAACTATACAATTATAAACATCAAATTAAAAATCTGAAATGAGAGATCAATATATTTCATTGCATGAAGATTAAGAATTTCTATTCATCATGAGGGTATGGAAAACAGGATAAGGCAGAATGCTAGCAGAGGTATTTGTATAAGGGAAAATCACAATATGTGCACTACCTAGAAACTTTAAAATCTCCAGAAGGAATTAGAAGCCAAAAAGCTCATTGAGGATATAAATTAAAATCTCACTGAGGTACAACTTTACACAGAACAATTTCTAAAAATGTGGAGCTCCTGTACCTAATGTGCTGACAATGATGTGAAACAGGGATGCACCCATTTATTGGAGTCCTATAAATTACCTGCACCATCACAGAAAGCAGTTCTTCAGATTCTGCTGAAGTCGAGCCTACTCTTACCAGGTGTACCAGCAATTTCACCTATCAGATTATGTAACTGATAAAGTTTTAAACCACTATTCTAGGAGTATATGTATTAACAAAAGTACAATATAATTTGTAATAGAAAAAATTGTGTGAACAAAAGAAAGATTTGTCAAATGAGAATGTATAAAAATTGTTTAAATTATACAATGGACTTTTATGTGGTAGTGATAATGAAGCATAGAAACATGCATTAATATTTGTAAATCTTACTAAAATCCATTATGATTCCATTCAGATAAAGAATGAAAGCATGAAAAATGTAAAAATATATTATTTAAGGATACAGTATATCAAAAGATACAAGGGAATGATTAGCATAGAATATAGGAAGTAGGTTCCCTGAGAGAGAGGAGGGGAAGGTAAGGCAAACGGATGAGATACACATGGAACTTTTAGGCAGAGGGAGGTACGGAGAATTGTTGTTGTTGTTAGGTGCCGTCAAGTTGTGTCCGACTCATAGCGACCCTTATAGGGTTTTCAATGGCCCATGGTTTCGGGATTGCCTCAGGAGTGGGTTGCCACATCCTTCTCCCATTTTTGTGGTCCTGGGAATCAAGCTCAGGACCTCAGAGACTGCAGAGCAGCACTCTACCAATTGAGCTAAATCTCAGCCCAGGGAGAATTACCTTCTTAGAATTCTTTAAACAATGTTTATTTAACATTTCTTTGCAGTTTTTCCTTTTCCTGTTTGCAATTTATGTTAAGACTATCTCGGTTTTCAGATTCAAGGATTGCGTTGACATAGAACTGGATTAAATGCCCTTCTTGCATGTAAAATCATTATCATAAAATATACAAAATTTAACACTCTTTACCGAAAAAATCATGATTTAAGATATTAAATGTATAGAATCATAAAGCTTGTATCATACTCACTTTTTCATTCACAAAATGTAGATTTATTATTTACTATAGTCTGACCTTACCCTAAGCAACAGAAATAGCGCAGAGACGATAGTGATCAAGCCTGCTTTTGGAGTGCCATACAACTCTGGACTAAAAAGAAAGGGTTGTTTTTAGGCATTGGCTTAAATAAATTTTTCCAATTTCCAATATATCATTCAATTAAGAAAGTATCTAAAGTGGAAAAAATGTGTATTTTCTCCACAAAGATGTATTTTTAAAAACTAATATGCATCCAAGTATTAAAGTGGATTCTAAAGATTTAGCACATCATCACTCAATCAAGAAATATGTAAAGATACTTAATAAGACAATATACCGCAACGCCATGCTGCGGTATAATACTAATATGTCTTGAAACAATAATGTTACTGAAATTTTGAGTTACTTCTTCTTGCTAGGCTAACTTCTCTCTTCCAGATCAGAGTGCATATGATTCTGTGTGTGTGTGTGTCTGTGCACGCATGTGTATATGTCTCTGTGGTAGCTTAGTAATTTAAATCCATTCTGATTTTTGTTTTTTAACTCTTCACAAGTGGTAACCACCCATTTGTGACATTATAAATCCCCCTCCAAGGTACCAGTAATGACATCACTATTCATAAAAGCAGTTTGTGAGGCAACAGCAGGAACAAATGATTTTTCTGAGCCAATTTTTTTGTATTTTTGCAAATGTTTCTGGTAACAAACAAGAGAAAAATAATAAAAATGCACACCGGGTATTTGCAGAGTCTCATCAGAGTAATTTCCTACCACATATCGGATAAGACTGTTCTTCCAGATTGCCTTACCATTTGCACTGTGAAGAGACTTGAATGGAAGCCAAGGCAGAAAAGAAAGAGGGGAGTGCAGTGGACCTCAGGGCTGAGAACAAACGGGAAAAAGGGACGAAGCTGTTAGGAGGGAGGGTTTACTTGATCAAACATTAAAAAATTACTTTTAGAGTGGTAAACTAATTTGCAAAAGGGCAGCCATTTGAATATTCATACCCATTGACCGACAAGAGTAATGTATATTTTATGCAAGTGTTCTCCACTGAACGTGAAATTCTGGTCACATAACTTCTGTGAGGGAAGGGCCAAGGATGGGTCCAGGGATTTCTGTATATTCTAGAATGTAATCTGCACACTTTCAACAGTGTTTGAGGGCTACAAAATCAGATGTGGATTAGAATTGCATGAGGATTGGATTCACAGTAGAGCTCTTGAACATTCTTGAGATTTTTCATGTTATTACTTTACATACCCTTGGTGTCCAATTAAGGAAGAAGAAATAAATGAATCTGGGGTCAAAATGTCACATGGAATCTTGGTGTCTAGTTCCAACATATTTTATAGAACTAATCACTTGCAGCCTGCAGCCATAGCCTTGTGGCATCTGATCCCATCAGATCTCAGAAGCTAAGCAGGGTCAGGCCTGGTTAGTACTTGGATGGGAGACCACCTGGGATCATAAGATAGTGTAGGCTTGGGAGAAGGACCCGGCAACTCATTCCCAAAAATCAATCCGCCATTGAAAACCCTATGAACAGCAGAGAAGCACTGAAAATAGTGTTTTGCCTGTTGTACATAGGGATGCTATGAGTTGGATACTGACTCGACAATACCCAACAACAACAACAATAATCACTTGCAAATTGTAAGTAATATTTTCAATGAAGTTTCCAAATTTCTTAAATTAGTGATGCCTAAGAATATTGGTGCCTGCAGCTGTACTACTGTGGTATCGGATTGCATCAGATCCTTGGAAGCTAAGCAGAGTCGGGCCTGGTTAGTACCTGGATGGGAGACCACCTGGGAACACCAGGTGCTGTAGGTTTGGGAGAAGGACACAGCAACCCACTCCCAAAAAGCAATCAGCCATTGAAAACTGTGAGTAACAGAGAAGCACTGATAATAGTGTTTCGCCTGTTATACATATGGTCGCTATGAGTCAGACATGGAATGGATGGCATCTAACAACAAGAATATTGATGTTGCACTGTTTCTCTAAATGTAAGAGTCTTTAAGTTGCTCTGTAGGAACCGCCTGCATAGAAACCAGGGCTTCCTTAAGAATCTCACCAAACCCAGTTACGGACTATAATTAAAATGAACAGGCATGGTTAATTTCCCTACGATTAGATATAGTAGAAATTTCCTCAACTCTCCCAGGCTTTTTAAAAATGCTCCTTTTTCAATCTCTAAATCTGTACCAGGCACCTGCTGAGACCCCATGGAGCAATGCCACTTCAAAAGCCGCAGAATCACATACACATCCGTTGTAAAGATACCTACTTATGCCTCTGTCTGCCCACTTCGCTCTGAAGCATGTGTTGTCTCTTACGCTTCATCTGACGGACTCCCAACTCTGCCTGCTTCTCTGCCTCGGCCTGGAATTCCTTCCTGTGACTGAGACAAAGACCTGACATCCCCCTTGAGTGGAGGTCCTGAAAAGGGGAACCCTTCAGGGCAGGTAGTCATATTGGGGTACCACACTCCTAATTGCAGCAACAGTTACCCTTGCTTGGAGTGGAATGACATGGGTAGAGCAGAGGAAGGAAGTGCACCCTTCACAGTCATGGAGACCTTTCTGACCCAAGGACAGCTACTGACCACTGCAGAGGCTGTGGCTGGCTATGAGGTTTAATGATAGTGGTTAGACCTTTGGGTTTACTTTTAAGCCTTTAACTCATTTGAAGCTCATTTCTGTGTATGGTGAGAGAGGGGATTCTTGCTCATTCTACATATGTTGTTGTTGTTAGGTGCTGTCCAGTCATGTTGGATTCATATCGACCCTCATAGTGTTTCCAGTGGCTGGTTGTTTTGGGGGTTGTCTAGGGAGTGGATTGCCATGTCTTGTTCCCATTTTTGGGGTGCTGGGAATCAAACCCAGGGCCTCAGAGACTACAGAGCAGTGCTGTACCAACTGAGCTAAATCCCAGCCATTCGACATATGGGCATCCAGTTTTCCTAGAAGCATTTTTCAGAGAAAATGCCTTTGCCCATATGTATGTTCTTGGCATCTTTGTCAAAATCATTTGCCTCTGTTTGTGAGTTTATCATAAAGAAATGAGGAATGTTGAAGAGGATAGGTAACAATATCTTAAGTTGACCAGTACACAATGTATTGTTGTTGTTAGGTGCCTTGCAGTCAGATCTGACTCATAACGACCCTATGTATAGCAGAATGAAACACTACCCAATGCTGTGCCATGCACACGATCTTTTTATGTTTGAGCCCATTGTTGCAGCCACTGTGTTTCTTCTCATTTTGCATCATGCCACATCAGAAAAAGGAGATCCCAGGGGCTTTACTCCATTCCATCATTAAGGTTGACTGTACTTTGAGGAGGCAACTCTTCCCCAGGTGTTTCTTGAACACCTTCCAGCCTGGAGGACTCATTTTCCAGCAGTATATCAGACAATGCCTCTTTGCTATTCATAGGGTTTTCAGTGGCTAATTGTTTGGAGAGTGGACTGCTGGGTCCTTCTCCCTGATGCGTGTTAGTGTAGAAGCTCAGCTCAATGTATAAATGTATCAAAGTATCACACTGTACCCCTGTTGTTAGGTGCTGGCAAGTTGTGTCTTAAAGACACACAATTATTATCTGTCAATAAAAATATTTCAAAACAGATTTAATGATACTTTCCTAAAGAATTGAAGAACACAGAGTAGAATTACATTGTTGTTGTTGTTGTTGTTGTTAGGTGCCATCGAGTTGAGTCCAACTCATAGCGTCCCTCATAGGGTTTTCAATGGCTGGTTGTTTCAGGATTGCCTTGGGAGTGGGTTGCCACGTCCTTCTCCCACTTTGCGGTGCTGGGAATCGAACTGGGGACCTCAGAGACTGCAGAGCAGCGCACTACCAACTGAGCTAAATCCCAGCCTCAGAATTACATTAGAGACCAGATAAATTTCAAGCTAGACAAAGGTTTGATTGTGGGACTGTTAGAGGGGCATGTGGGTCCCAAGTCCAGTGGTACCTTGGCCCTGGGGCAGGGATCCAGGAAGCGGACAGCAATGCTAGGTCCTTGGTCATGTTTATAAATGAATTTACAAACTTAGAATATAGTTTATTTAGAATTGAAAGGAAGAGAATGAGAACCAGGGCAGATAGTCTTGGGCTGAACAGGCTGGGCATTTAGGTCCCTGAGGGGAGACGGGAAAAGAGAAGCAGACCATGAGTTAGGAGGACAAGGGAGATGGAAAGATAAAGGGGGGAGGTAAAGGCAGAGACAGAGAGAGAAGGGTGCACTTGCTGAGACAGAAATCAAACAGCAGACAGACCTGGCAGTGAAGGCCCATTGCATTTCTGCTGCTGAGTTAGAGATCAGGAAGGGCAGGTCCAGCAATGAGGCTGCAGGCAACTTTGAGGACTGTGGACAGCTGTGCGTAGCTGCAGATTTCTGTGGATTTCTATGTGTTGCTCTGGACCTTGCTGCAAATGTCAGGTGACCAGACAATGAATACATCTCTGAATATTGCAGCCTGGACACTGGAGACAGGGTTAAAAGTCGTGGACTTTACCAGTGGTAGCCATCGTGGTCTCTGGATCAAGCTGAGGGACTTTTTGAGTTTTTAAGTCCCTATCTCATTAGAGTATTGAAAAGTAAAGATGTCACATTGAAGAGGAAGGTGCACGTGACTCATGCCATGGTGTTTTCAGTCGCATCATATGGTTGAGAAAGTTGGACATTGAACAAGCCAGACAGGAGAAGAACTGATGCTTTTGAATTATCGTGCATTGAATGTCCATTGAATGGTGCATGGTCCACTGAATACACCATGGACTGACAAAAGAACTAACAGATTTGTCCTAGAAGAAGTGCAGCCAGAGTGCTCCTTGGAAGCAAGGATGGCCAGACTGCATCTTACATATTTCGGACATATAGTCAGGAGAGACCAATCCCTGGAGAAAGACATTATGTTTGGGAGAGTGGCAGGTCAGCAAAAAGAAAAAAGGAAAACCCTCCAGCAAATGGATTGATACAGTGTCTGCAACAATGGGCTTAAACATAAACAAGATCGTGTACCTGGCACAGAATTGCAGTGTTTCGATCTGCTGTACAGAGGGTTGTTATGAGTCGGACTCAATGGGCCCTAACAACACAACAAAATCTCATTAAGGCAGCAGATATTCCTCCCCTCTTTTTGATCTTATCTTTGGCGTATCTGGTCCCCAATCCCCCTGCTCAGGCTGGCCTCTCTGAGCTGTGAAAAAGGTCTTTTTTTCCTTATCACAGGAGGAGTCCCTGCCTCCAAGGTGAATTTCCTTCCCTAGCCTGGGACATGGCAGCACCTGTGGCCTTCGTATGTAAAGGGAGTTGTGGTTAAGATTAGACCATTTGTAAAGGTGCTACAAGTTACAGACAGATTACTTGAAAGGGCAGCCATGTTACTGGAAAGGACATTATCTACCAAGAAAGGACTGATCACCAGATCAAGGCATTTGTCTCAGAGGAAGCTCACATTGATATTCATGTCTGATGGCTGGGAAGGACCTGGCTGCAGAGGCCCCTTTACTCCCTTTGTTCCTGCCTAGTACCCTCTATCAGTGCCCTCAGGGCTCAGACATAATCTACATCTTCTGAAATGATTTGATAATCTTTCCTCCATGTGGGCCTGCAGCCATAGCCCTGTGGTGTCCGATCCCATCAGATCTCAGAAGCTAAGCAGGGTTGGGCCTGGTTAGTACTTGTATGGGAGACCACCTGGGAACACCAGGTGCTGTAGGCTTGGGAGAAGGACCCAGTAACCCACTCCCAAAAATCAATCCGCCATTGAAAACCCTATGAACAGCAGAGAGGCACTGACAATACAGATAGGAAAATAATTGATGCTTTTGAATTATGGTGCATCGAATGTCCATTGAATGGTGCATAGTCCATTGAATATAGCATGGACTGCCAAAAGAACCAACAGATCTGTCCTAGAAGAAGTGCAACCAGAGTGCTCCTTGGAAGCAAGGATGGCTAGACTGCGTCCCTCATATTTCTGGCATGTGGTCAGCAGAGACCTGTGGTAGGTAGGGTCGCTATGTGTCGGAAACCAACTCGATGTCACCTAACAACAACAACAACGTGGGGCAGCTTCCCCCTTATCCTTCTCAAACATTTGTGCAACTTGGAGGAACTTGGGCCTCTCCACAGCGAGAGTGGAATCCTGCCTCACCCACTCTGCAGTAGCACCACAGCCCTCTTTCCGATCTCTCACAAGCTCTCACGGTAGAAGCCACTAGGAAATCCCTGCAGAACACAGCCAGCTGCAATTAACTGACCTTTTAGAATTCAAGCTTATTTAGAATTTATTGCATTTTCCTCCCCTGGCCCCATGACAAGTTTTTAAAGTTTGTATCCCTGATCAGCCAATGTTCATGGGTTTCCTGCAATTTTCCAAGTTTTGGTTTCTGAAGTTAGGAATAGTTTTTGAAAACATAATACAAGGATACAGTGACAATTAGCCCTAAAGTGATACTCAAAGCAACTTTGTGTTTTCAAAATGGCAGATTTACAGCCTCTCCCGGTCATTATATTTTAACAATTTTGAAGCCAAGTTTTGATCGGTCTCTTAATTTCCCCAAGAATCTAGCAAGAATAATTTTTATAAGCCAAGTGTCTTGGAAGAAGACCTCATTCTCTAATGGTATCAATGAAAACCTTCCCTCTTACCTCATGCTTGAGTCTACATGATTTGCCCAAGGTCACAGCATGGGGGCGCTAGAATTCAAAACCAGGTCACTGTCACTCCACAGCCAGACTGCTGTATAGAATTATCAGTGAATGTAACTTCCCCACAGCATAGAAACTATGCAGGAAAATGCCTATGTGTCCCATGGGCAAATAGAACCACAGATTTTTCTTGTCTCCAACTAAGTCAATTCAGTACAATCATATTCACTTTTCACATATTGATCTACTAGTGGTTTCAAGTGCTAGATATATATAAAAAAAATTACTTGGAAAAGGGAAAATTTTGAAAAGAGCCGAAGGGATCATTTTCTTCCTTCTTCCCCCTGGTTCAAACAGCATGTCTCCTGTACATGACAGATTTCCTGCAACCTAGTGTAGCACTTTGAAAATCCATTAACGCAGCGGTGGTAGGCCTGTTAGTCATGAATTCCACTGAGATTGTGTTGGCGACAACCCTGTCTTAGCTGACTGTATACAAAGGAGGAATTCCTGAAGGACTCAATGTGAAAGTTGCCAGGAAGTGCTTTGTTCCAACCTGACACTATTGAAATGCTAATTAGGAAGCTTTTTTCCACAGCACCTTTAAGTAAGTATGTTGTTGTTGTTAGGTGCCCTTGAGTCCAGTTGGTGTCCCACTCATAGTGACCCTCATAGGGTTTTCAGTGGCTGTTTCGGGATTGCCTTGGGAGTGGATTGACAGGTCCTTCTCCCATTTTTGTGGTTCTGGGAATTGAACTTGAGACCTCAGAGACTGCAGGACAGCGCTCTACCAACTGAGCTAAATCCCAGCCCTTAAGTAAGTATAGGGGGAAATAAACACCAGCTCTACAAAATTTTTACTGAGAAAGTCTTCCTTGTGAGAAAATGAGCGTGTTTTGAACTACCGTAGGACAAGACATATTTCAGAAGTCACTTTAAATCATAAGATTTGGTACAGAAAATGTTTATGCTTATTATAGTTTATGGAAAATCATACATGCAAATTAATTTGATGTAGAATTTAATGACGTTGGATGGTAGGAAATGAGGGGGAGGAAACAACCTTTAAAACTAACATGCTAATTCTCATCTTCTGTCTGGTAGTCTCAACATTCCCTGAAATTAAAAATACCCCCTTGGGGAGAGAAATTAATTATTTTAAGGTGCAGTAAAAATTTGTTACTGTGCATTTATTTATTTATTTCCTTTGGGCTTTTGTTCCCACTATATATGGTTTGTTTTTTTTTAATTTTGTGAAATAAAGTGTGTGTGTGTGCACGCGCACGCACGCTCATATATGTGCATAGTAGGGAGCAGGTTCTAAACTGCAAGTAGAATTTAAAACAGCTGCCTCTTTTCTGCCCTTCTCCCCCTACCTGTGATCACATGAGTGATTAACCAACCACTTAACCTGACGGGACTCACTCTAAACCCTTTTTCTGCATCCTTCTTCGTCCAAATGTCTTCTCACTCACGTTGATCAACCAAGGGTTCATTTCTTCTTCGTCGCCTTCATCTTCGTGTGTGTGTGTGTGTGTGTGTGTGTGTGTGTGTGTGTGTGTGTGTGTTTGCTATTTTCGTGAGGCAGGGGAGGTAGGGTCTTGCTGCCTAGTTCAGGCTGCCCTCAAACTCTGGATCCTCTTGCTTCCACCAATGGAATGCTGGGATTGCAGTCCAGTACCAGCGTGCTTAGTTACATCTAGTCTTCTTAATAGGAGTGTCTTACAAACCAAATATTTTATTCTCATTGATACTTTGTGAAGCGCAACTGCACATCATTTTTCATGCTTACTATATATGTATCATATTGCATATGTATCTTATATACTATGGTATATTTTTAAAGGTGTTTTCCTTTTGTTATCTGGGTATCTTTGTTTTTATAACATGAAACAGAAAGCAAAGAAGAAATATTTGAATAATAAACACTCTATAATTTAAGAATTTCAATAGTTTAATCATATTCACAAAGGTATCAAAGGTAATGCCATTTTTTTCTATACACATGACTAAACAAATAAAATCTCATATTTGAAATTGTAGAAATTGATGATAAGCATTGCTTCTGGGTATAGAGAATTATGAAAGCATGATAAAATAGTATTCAGAAAAAATCAATTATATGTAAATACACGTAGTGATATGTATCTATACATCCTTACAAACAATTATTTTCTTGGGAAGTACGGTACATCAAAGGCCCTGTTTTCTTTAATATGAACATATAATACAAAAGATAATAAAATATAATAATGAAAGCAATAAACTGTTTTAGGATAAGTTTAAGAAATGTTATTTTTTGTTTTTTTGTTTTTAAGAGCTGAGGCTGGTACTGTACACCTGTAACTTTAGCCCTCTGGACACTGAAGCAGAATGATTGCGATTTTTTATTTTTATTTTTTAATTTTTTTTTGCAGTACTGGGGGTTGAACCCAGGGCCTCGCGCCTGCATGCTCTGCAAGTGCTGGACCACTGAGCTGCACCCCAGCCCAATTTTTTACCTTTTGAGACAGGGTCTCGCTAAGTTACTCAGACTGCCTCTGGTCTTGAACTTGCGATCCTACTGCCTCCGCCGCCTGAGCCGCTGGGATTACAGGCGTGCACCACTGCGCCCAGTGTGAATGATTGTGAGTTTGAGGTCAGCCTGGTCTACATAGCAAGCAAGACAAACAGATAAACAAGTTTTTGTTTAGATCTGGATTTACAAATGCAAACCATTCTTTGAGAAGACTTGGATTCTCTCTCTATTGTTATTGTTGTTGTTAGGTGCCGTCGAGTCGGTATCCGACTCATAACAACCCTCATAGGGTTTTCAATGGCTGAGTGCTTCGGGATTGCCTTGGGAGTGGATTGCCAGGTCCTTCTCCCATTTTTGCTGTCCTGGGAATTGAACTCGGGGCCTCAGAGACTGCAGCGCAGCGCTCTACCCACTGAGCTAAATCCCAGCCCTCTCTCTCTATATAGAGATGAATAATTTGCCCATTTCTGGGTTTCTGTGTTGCATTTTGCTTATGTGATTGGTATTGTTGCTTTCTTTGGCTATTTTGTTTTAACTTTACATCTGTTTAGAAATTTGGAATCTGGAATTTCCAGCCATATGCTTCTGATTCTGCTGAATTGAGACTTGAAAAGATTCCAAAACAAAATGTGTCTGTAAGAAATTTTGAAGTTAATGATTTTCTCTGGTTTGTGTTTAGTTGATTCTTTACTAAGTGTAAATAAAATCATACTGATGATATTTTGTAAAGAAAACATTTATGTATAAGAATAATTTTGTTGTTGTGTGCCGTCGAGTTGAGTCTGACTCATACCGACCCTCATAGGGTTTTCAATGGCTATTTCAGGATTGCCTTGGGAGTGGGTTGCCACACCCTTCTCCCATTTTGTGGTGCTGGGAATCGAACTCGGGACCTCAGAGATTGCAGAGCAGCACTCTACAACTGAGCTAAATCCCAGCCCAAGAAAAATTTTAGTAACTTTTAATACTAAATTATTTTTCATTATAAAGTATTTTTAAAAATAAATACCATATTCTCACTATTAGTTGCCATCAGTTTCTATGATCTGGGAAAGAAAATGTATTAAATGTAGATTTATCTAGTTTGGAGAGGGGGAAGGAAATACTAAGTCATAGTAAAAATTATCAAATTATTTGGGTAATATTTAACCTGCCCAAACTGTTGCTTTTTCTTCTTAAATGGCTTTTAAAAACACCAAAATTGATGACTCTTCTCATTAAACACATAAACAAAAGATAAATAAATGAAAAGATTTCAGTCCAGCCATCAACAATGAAGTGAAATACATAAATATTGACATTCTAGGCATCCATGAGTAGTGAACCCATGGCCATTTTGAATCAAATAATCATATGGTCTACTATGCCAGGAATGACAAAGAGAAATGGAGTTGCATTCATCATCAAAAAAGGCATCTCAAGATCTGTTCTGAAGCACAGTGTTGTCAGTGATAGAAAAATATCCATACTCCTACAAGGAAGGCCAGCTAATATGACTATTTTTTCAAATTTACATACCTATAACTAAGGCCACAAATGAAGGGGAGATTTTTGCCAAGCTTCTGCAGTCTGAAATTGATCAAACATGTTATCAGAATGCATTGATAGTTACTGTTGATTGGAATGCAAAAGTCGGCAGCAAAGAAAGAGGCTAAGTAGTTGGAAAATATGGCCTTGGTGACAGAAATGATGCTGGAGATTGCAGGATACACTTTTGTCAGACCAATGACTTTTTCATTGCAAATACATTTTTTGACCAACATAAACAGTGATTGTTGTTAGGTGCCATTGAGTCAGTATCCGACTCATAGCAACCCTCTGTACAACAGGGGAAACACTATTGTCAGTGCTTCTCTGCTGTTCATAGGGTTTTCAATGGCAGATTGATTTTTAGGAGGGGGTTTCCAGGTCCTTCTCCCAAGCCTACAGCTTCTGGTGTTCCCAGGCGGTCTCCCATCCAGGTACTAACCAGGCCCGACCCTGCTTAGCTTCCGAGATCTGACGGGATCGGATGCCACAGGGCTACTGCTGCAGGCAAACAGTGATTATACATATGGAATTCACCAGATAGAACATAGAGGAACCAAATTGATTACATTTCTGGAAGATGACGATGGAGAAGCTCAATATCAGAAGTCAGAACAAGACCAGGTGATGATTGTAGATCAGACCATCAACTGCTCATGTGCAGGTTCAAACTGAAACTGAAGAAAATTAGAACAAGTGTACAAGAGCCAAGGTATGACCTTGAGTATATCCCCCATGAGTTCAGAGACCACCTCAAGAAGAATATATGTGATAATCTAAGACCACACAAATTGTGGCATAACATTAAAGACATCATTTAAGAGGAAAGCAAAAGGTTATTAAAAATACAAGGGAAAAAAAAGAACAAATTACATGTCAAAAGAGACTTTGATAGTTACCCCTCATTGTCAAGCAGCTAAAGTGGAAGGAAGACATGATGAAGTCAAAGAACTAAACAGTCAATTTCATAAGGCAGCTCAAAAGGACAAAATCAAATATTATAATGATGTGCAAAGAGCTGGAAACAGAAAATCAAAAGGGAAGAACATGCTCTGCTTTTCTCAAGCTTAAGGAATTGAAGATAAAATTCAAGCCTTGAGTGGCAATAGTGAAGGATTCAACAGGGAAAATATTAACGCAGGAAACATCAAAAGAAGATGGAGTACACAGAGTAATTATACCAAAAATAATTAGTGGATGACCAACCATTTCAATAGGTTGCATATGATCAGGAGTCAATGATACAGAAGGAAGAAAAGTCAGGTCAGATTCAGAAGTGGGCCTGGAACCAGGAACATCATTGCTGATACCAGATGGGCATTAGCCAAAAGCAGAGGACATCAAAAAGATGTCTATATTTTATTGACTATGCAAAGACATTTGACTGTGTGGATCATGACAAATTATGGATAACATTGCAAAGAATGGGAATACTAGAACACTTAATTTGACTCATGAGGAATCTGTACATGGACCAAGAGGGAGTCATTTGAACAGAACAAGGAAACACTGCCTGGTTTAAAGTCATGAAAGGTGTGTGTCAGGGCTGTATCCTTTCACCATACCTCTTCAGTCTCTATGCTGAGAAATAATCTGAGGAGCTGGACTTTATGAAGAAGAACTCAGCATCATGATTGGAGGAAGACTCATTAACAACCTGTGTTATGCAGATGACTCAACTGTACTTGCCGAAAGTGAAGGGGATTTGAGACATTTACTGATGATGATCAATGAACACAGCCATTAGTATGGATTGCACCTCAACATCAACAAAACAAAGATCCTTGGCTCCCATGAAGACTCCTCCGGATCCCAAGCGAACAATGTGAAATCCTTTGCCTGCATTGCAGTGGTGGTAATTTTTTTAATTACACAGAGTAAGCACACATTAAAAAATGTACTATAAGTGCCCAGCATGGTGTCACACACCTGTAATTCCAGCAGTTTGGGAGGTGGAGGAGGGAAGATCACAAGTTTGAGACCAGAGGCAGTCTGCGTGACTTAGTGAGACCCTGTCTCAAAAAGTAAAAACAAAAACAAACAAAAAACTGGTCTGGGGGTGCAGCTCAGTACTCTAGCACTTGCAGAGCATGCAGGCACGAGGCCCTGGGTTCAACCCCTAGTACCACAAAATCATATATATATAATAAAATGAAAAGAAAAGAAAAGAAAAAAATGTACTATAAAGAATTAGGGCCAGGATTCTTCTACTGACTATTGCAATAGTGCATTAAATTATTACTTTTTTTCTATGAAATATTGACTTCCATAGAGCACCAGTTTAATTTTTTTCATTTTTTCACTTTGAACATCTTTGCAGGTGTTCTTTTACTAATAAGACCCCAAGAGACATAACTGCCAGTGATAACCTATTCAGTGGTAGCTAAAAATAGTAGTCCTGTATTCTTACCATAAGGTATGAATAATTATTAGTAACCAAATATGGGAGGGCATTCCCAAGGTATTTTAAATGTTCTTGGTAAGGACTACTAAAAATCTAGAGGTAAAAGATACTGATTTATGCTAAACTAAGTTGATAATAGACATGAGTTTGAAATTTGACTATTCATGAAGCAGAAAATTGACATTCATCAAACACTGATAAAAATAACTTTTCAAATAATGTTAAATAATTTTTAGGTAAAGTATATTTGAAATTCTAAGTCAACCAACAGTATAAATATACCAATTATTATTATAATTATTAAAGATTATGGAAAGAATATAGGTAGCCAGTATGCACCTGTAGTCCCAGCTACGGGAGGACCAAGGCATGAGGATCACTTGAATCCAGGAATTTAAGATCTGCCTGGGCCACATTGCAAGATTCCATCTCAAAAAAGTAATAGTACTATCTGTTGTATGGGGGAAGGATGCAACAATCCACTCCTGAGGCAATCCCGAAACAGCCATTGAAAACCCTATGAGGGTCACTATGAGTTGGGCATGACTCAACGGCACCTAACAACAACAACAATATCTGTTGTTTCTTCTATTTTATCTTATTTTTACCAAATCAGAACAAGTTATCTAATTCTACTTCTGTTGCTCACTGTCTTATTCTAATAAAAAGAACTTTAGTTGCCATCATTTATGAATCCATAATGTGACAAAGCCATCATTATTTTAGTGTAGACTGCATAAAAACCTAGGTAATCTTTCAACTGCAAAACATCATTGAAGTACTTATATGGGCAATGATAACTTAGTGTGGAGAGCATCACACTTTTTCTATAAAAGGTCAGACCGTGAATATTCCAGTCCTGAAAGTTCACAGTGTCTCTGTTGCTATTACTTAACTCTGCTATTGTAGCACCAAAGCAACCATAGACAATATGTAAATCAGTGACATGGCTGTGTAACAATAAATCAGTATTTACAAAACAGATGGTGGGCTAGCGTGGCCTGTGAGCCATAATTTGCTGGCCCCTGACATAGAGTGTTCATTCACTTTTGCATACATTCATTCAACAAACATTTATTAAACACCCCCAATGTGCCAGAATAGGTATTAGATGCTAGGAAGGTAGAAATATGTGGAAACCCTTTAAGCTGAAAGTGATTATATTTGGTATAAAGTACAAAGGATATTTTAAATGAACACATAAAAGGAAGAGTGATAAAATCAACAGAGAGGCTTGGACTAAGTGTCAAAGGAGCATACCACTCTAAGCACCTCCACATGATAAAATTAACCTCCTAAAACATGGGGGGAAGGCTGAGTACTGTGGCGTATTCCTATGACCCCAGTGACTCAGGAGTCTGAGGCAGGGAGATCGCAGGTTGGAGGCCTGAGGCAAACTGTGCAACTTAGTGATCCCCTGTCTCAAAATAAAAAATGAAAAGGGAACTGGGTGTGTGGCTTATTGGTAGAGGACTTGCCTAGCATGAGGCCCTGTGTTCAATGCCAAGTACTGCAAAAATAAGTAAGAGGGAAAGAAAGAAAATCTTTTCATACTCTGTGCTAATAGGTAAACCTACCTTTTATACAGCACCACTAGGCTTCGAAACCCAGTTCACAGCCTGAGGTTGCATTCAGACAATTCAACCGCAAAACATGGACCTCCATCCAAGGTCTTGTCTGTATAAGGCATCCTTAAGTAAGATGTCTAGGACTTCAGGATGTACTGCATTTAAATGCAATTCTCCCTTCAGTTAAAAACCCCTAAATTTACAATAAGTGTTGCTTGTTAACTGAAGCAATGTTAATTTTTCTTTGGAATTTTCTTTTCATGTACCTTTGTTTGGGGCTGGGATTTAGCTCAGTTGGTAGAGTGCTGCTCTGCAGTCCCTGAGGTCTCAGGTTCGATTCCTAGCACTGCAAAAATGGGAGAAGGACATGGAAATCCACTCCCAAAGCAATTCTGAAACAATAGCCATTGGAAACCCTATAAGGGTCGCTATGAGTCGGATACAACTCAACAGCACCTAACAACAACAACATACCTTTGTTTTGTATGTAAGATAAATTTCTTTAGACCTTATGTTTCTCTTATGTCACTTACTACATAAAATATAGTTTATTAGTTTATATACTTGTTTTCCTTTCACCTTTGGTAGCTTCTTGTCCACAAAATTACTAGGCAAAGTTGTATATATTGAATTTGTTTACCCTATCCTGAAAATTTATTATTTCATGCAAGAGAATATTAATCTTTTGCCTGGATGAATCTACTTTTGTAACAATAACTCTTGAAGACTGATCTAATTTATTTTAATTTTTAACCAGCTAAAAATAGCAAGTTTTTATGAGAATGATAGTAATTATATTTTTTAAATGAGCCTATTCTAAATTCAAACTATAACAAAACCTAACGCTAGAACGAGAACAATTTACAGAGAAAAATACCTGTTTGGCACACCAGTGCCTCCGTAACCAATGCCTCTCACATTCAAAATCCATAAATGAGGAGATGATATTTACTTTTTTCTCCTTTATTTCATGCCTTTCTTAGGAGATAAATGTGTGATTACAATGATATACTAATTTATGCTGCTGTCTTAAGCAAAATGAAAGGAAGGCAGCCTGATTTAGTAATGAAACAACTGAATTAGGGAATGATTTCACATAATTGATTTGGGGCTATTTTCACAATAATGCACAACCCCTGAGAAGTCAAAGTGACTTTGTGAATACAAAAGGTGAATAAATTATACTGACAGAAGATGTGTTTAATAAAATGGTGGGAAAGATCCAGTCATTTTTGACACAGCAGTGATATTTTAGAGTTGTAAGTTTGAATTTGTAGCATAGAAGTTTGTCTTTGGTAGGGAAAGAGTCATTTATTTTTATTTTCAAGTGTTTTCTGAGACATGCATGCATGTTGAGCAGGTGGGATGGAATGTGTGGTCTCTGGGAAGAGCACAGGTCTGGACCCCTCGAAGCTGGAGCCAGGGCCCACCCCACGATGACTGTCCTGGGAGCAGTGGTCCAGACCCTGTAGGATGTCTCAGAAATCTAGCTCATCCTCTAGAATGTGTAGAGCTGTTGTGGGCATTAATGACAAAGCTTTTCTCTGTGCTCCTCTGGGCACTCCCTGTAGCTAGCATCATTGTGCATTTATAACCCCAAATATCCGTCAGGTGTGTGTCTAATATTTCTAAGGCCATATTGATTTAATTGCCTGCAGCCATAGCCCTGTGGCATCTGATCCCGTCAGATCTTGAAAGCTAAGCAGGATCGGGCCTGGTTAGTATTTGGATGGGAGACTGCCTGGGAACACCAGGTGCTGTAGGCTTGGGAGAAGAACCCAGCAACCCACTCCCAAAAATCAATCTTCCATTCAAAACCCTATGGGCAGCAGAGAAGCACTGACAATGTTTCACCTGTTGTACACAGGGTCACTATAAGTTGGATACTGACTTAATGGCACCTAACAATAACAACAATGATTTAATTTCAAGAAAAATGGTAGATAGAGTGTTAAGTCCTATGACATTTATACGAAGCGCTCGGGGAGGTAGTACTGAAGTCCCCTGGCAACGTGGGCAAGAAAGCAGTGTGGCATAAAGAAGACACGGTTCAAGAAGCTCATTTTGCAGTGTGCTCCTGAAAATGAACTGACGTAATGCCAGGCCTGGCACAGTGTCCAGGAGTGTTTCGTCTGTTTTACCCAGGGTCCCTGTGAGTTGAGCTGACTCAAAAGCACCTAACACCAACATCATTACCCTTTCTTAGCTTCTTCCCCCTCCCCACATTCCCATTCCCTTTCTACATCCCTAGTTTTTCCCTTTTGAGTTCACGTCCTGTTTAAAATTTCCCTGTAGCTTCCATGTAGGAGAGAAACCATGTGACACTTGTCTTTCTGAGTTGTGCCTGTTTCACTTGACATAATGATCTCCAGCGCCATTCATTTTCCTGCAAGTGACATCATTTCCTCCTCCTTCTTGGCAGAGTAAAACACCACGTTTTCTTTATCTGTTCCTCCCTAGATGGGCACCAAGGCTGAATCCATAATTTGGCTATCATAAGTAGAGCTGCAGTAGACAAGGATGTGCTGGTATCTCTGGAGTTGTTGTTGTTGTTAGGTGCCGTCGAGTCGAGTCGAGTCCAACGCATAGCGACCCTATGTACAGCAGATGGAAACACTTGCCGATTCTGTGCCAGGCAAATGATCTTATTTATGTTTACACCCATTGTTGCAGACACTGTGTCAATCCATCTGGTGGAGGGTTTTCCTCTTTTCCGTTGACCTGCCACTCTTCCAAACATGATGTCCTTCTCCAGGGACTGTTCTCTCCTGACTACATGTCCGAAATATGTAAGACACTGTCTGGCCATTTTTGCTTCCAAGGAGCACTCTGGATGTACTTCTTCTAGGACAGATCTGTTGGTTCTTTTGGCGGTCCATGGTATATTCAATAGACGTCTCCAGCACCACCACTCAAAAGCATCAATTCTTTTTCTGTCTTTCTTGTTCAATGTCCAGCTTTCACAACCATATGATGTGACTGAAAATACCATGGCATGAGTCAGACACACCTTCGTCTTCAATGTGACATCTTTGCTTTTCAATACTCTAAAGAGATCTTTTGCCACAGCTTTTCCTAGAGCAATGTGTCTTTTGATTTCTTGACTGCTGCTGCCACAGGTGTTGATTATAGAGCCAAGCAAAGCAAAATCTTGGACAACCTCAATCTTTTCTCCATTTATTGTGAAGTTGCGTGCTGACCCAGTCATAAGGATTTTTGTTTTGTTGATGTTTAGTCATAACCCATATTGAAGGCTATGATCTTTGATCTTCATCAGTAAGTGTTTTATATCCTCTTCATTTTCAGCAAGCAAAGTGGTGTCATCTGCATAACGCAGGTTGTTAATGAGTCTTCCTCCAATCTTGATGCCACATTCTTCCTCATAAAGTCCAGCTTCTCGGATTATTTGTTCAGCGTATAAATTGAAGAGATGGGGTGAAGGTATACAGCCCTGACGCACACCTTTCTCAACTTTAAACTACATCTCCGGAGTAAGCTCACTTTAATTCTTTCAGTTATTGTACCCAGAAGTGGTATAGCTAGACCAGGTGGAAATTCTGTATGTCGTCTTTTGAGCAGACTCCATACTGATTTCCATAGTGGCTGGACTCACTTTCATTCCCACTGACAGTGAATAAGAGTTCTTTTTACTCAACATCCTCCCCAGCATTTGATGCTACCCATTCTGGCTGAGGTGGGCTGACATCTCAGCATATCTTTGATTTGCATGTCCCTGACGGCCAAGGATGTGGAATATTTTTTTTTGTGTGTGTGGCCATTTGTACTTCTTCATTTGAAAAGACTCTGTTCATTCCTATTGCCCATTTATCTATTGGGTTATTTGGTTTTTGTTGTTTAATCTGTTGATTGTTTCTTTTGCTGTGCAGAACCATGGTAATAAAAACAGCCTGGTGCTGGCACAAAAGCAGACACATAGATCATTGGAATAGGACATGCAGAATTAAGCCCAAACAGCTACAGCCTTCTTATTCTTGACAAATGTATCAAAAACACACATTAGAAAAAAGACCGCCTCCTTAATAAGTGGTGCTAGGAAAACTAGATATCCACACATAGAAAACTGAAAGGAGATTGGTATCACTCACTCTGTACAAAAATCAATTCAACATGGATCGAATACCTCAATGGAACACCTAAAACTTTGAAGATACTAGACGAAATTATAGGAAAAATACTTCAAGATATAGGTATAGGCAATGATTTTCTGAATAGAACTCCAGTAGCTCAGGAAATAAGAGAAAGAGTTGACAAATGGGATTGCACTCAAGTTTTAAAAAATAGATAATTTTAAATGTTAATAATGTTTTTAAAGCCTAAGCAATGAACTAAAGCATAGCAGGGGTGCCATATTGTCCCTTTAATAGTATGCACTGGAAACAGCAGTCCCAAGTAGATTCAACATTCAATCAGGCTAGTCAAAACTCAAACAAGAAGTGTAATTTTTCCTTGTAACTCAAGCAAAAGTATATTTGATTCTTTAGAAAGCTTGGACTATCAGTGAAATGTTTTCTGTGACAGATTGAGAGCTAGTTACATGTGTCATGGATTTCAAAGAAACAAAGATGAGGTTGTCAAACAAGGAAAACCTTGGAAACTCAGTTATGAAATGAATGACTTTGGGCAAGCCATTGTCCCTGAGACCTTCTAATCTGTAAATGGCCTTCCAGCTACAAGAAACTGACCATAAAACTACCTAAGTGAGGGAATGAACAATCAGAACTTCTGAAGCAACTTACAAAATGATTTCTAAACCTAACATCTGCAAAGTCTTCTCTTTCTTTTTTCCTCTTTCCCTTTCTTTTCTTTTCTTTCTTTCATTTCTTTCTTCCTCTCTTCTTTCTTTCTTTCATTCTTTCTTTGTCTCGCTCCCTCCCTTCCTTCATTCCCTCCGTCCTTTCTTTTTCTCTCTCTCTTTCTTTTTCTTTCTCTTTCTTTCTCTCTCTCTCCCTCTCTTTCTTCCTTCCTTCCTCTCTCTCTCTCTCCTTCTCGCCCCTTCCCTCCCTCTCTCCCTCCCTCCCTCTCTTTCTCTCTCTCCTCTCTCTTTCTCTGTCTCTCCTTCCTCCCCCCCCCCTCCCCTATGCATTTTCACCGGATCTCAGCTCACTCGTCCCCATGAGTGACAACATTTGGCAGTTTGTGGAAAGGGGAATTGAACACCACCTATTCCTGATTCTCGCGGTTGTGGTCCTGCACACAAATGGCCTGGGTGTGCTGATTTCCCTAGGTGAGGAATTGGTCTTTATGAGGTTCAAGAAGCTGCACTGTCCTGGGAAATGGTTGGGATCAATGCCCGTTTTGGCAGATGGGTCACGCTATTGAACGCTAAAACAGAAAGCAGCTGTGTGCTTTAATGGAATAATTTTAGACACTTTCCCTCTGAAACTGCATAAGTACAACGTGCCCACGACTTGGTGTTTTTGGCATTGATTTTTAACCATTTTCTGAGCATGTTAGACAAAACCAAGTTGGTGGTATTTATCAGAGAAAAGCTGAGAATCATCACTTACCTTTCACTGTTCTTTTGCCATAAAGCCTTCATATTAATACATTTAATAACATTTATCAATCTAGGATCTCAAATTGTCTACACAGCGCGATATGGTAAGAGTGACTGACTGAGGGTGTGGAAATAATATTCTCAATTTACATCAAATATCATGAGCAAGACACTTGAGATTCTATTACAAAAGCATGGAGCATCTTATTTAAAAGTTCTTCTTTGCTTTGAGAAATTTCACTTCCGTTCAATAGGATAATCAAGGGACAGACCCTCTAGCTACGGAATCCTGCCCATTTAATTGGCGGTTGTGCAGTCAGATCTGGCCTCATCCGAAAGCCCACACAGAATGTGTGCATGCAGGGGACAGGGTCATGAGCTGCTTTGCTGTCTTCACAGAATGACCTTTGGTCTAGAGGGCTGAGTCAACAAAGACAAAGCAGCACTGTGTCAAGGTGGACTTCAAGACCCTGTGGGCAGTGCTCAAATTCACATCGGGTGTGCTCACTTGGAGGTGGTCTATATCCGTGAAGCCTTCTCAGGCTGTGAACACGCTCTTTTCCCCTCCAGTCAGCCAAAATCCTCCTAGGAGAAAAAGAGAACAATGCTGACAGGCAGTAGGATGGTATTGTGATGTCTCTATCATCAGAAAGGACTGTGTCATTCTGCCATGAAGGAAGAATCGACACTCGAGAGATTTACCTAATGAAGAAATATAATTAGATGGCAATATATTGAGAACACATCATACTGGTTAACTAAATGTAAAACTGCTCAAACAGCACCACTTTCTTTTATTCGCATAATAATGAATCCTGTGGTTACATTTTGCATGTATACAACTTTCACTTAATTAAGATATGAAGACTTACTTGAAATTGATTATATCCTTTATATTTTTGTCTCAAACAGGGACAACATCATTTAAAAATAGTATCAATTGAGTGTATAGGAGAATAATTATTAGGTTAATTTAATTTTTAAAAGGATATGTGATGTTGATCGAGCGTAGTGTGATGTGAGATCTAAGTAGGCTTTTGTTTATTTCTGGGTTAACCAAAGGGTGGAGAACATAGATGACTTTTCCCAATTACAAGCCAAATCTTTAGCAGAAACAAGAATTTGCAATCAGTTTTCCTTATTACTGCTCAATATCATTCCACTCTGGTGTAAATTGTTTAGTGTGTTTAAATGAATAGCTACATGATGCTTGTTGATGGCTCTGAAAAATACATCGTACAGGTTTGATGACCTTATTTAGCATGAAGAAAAACTGAATTACCAAAATTCTAAAGATTTGTGTTTTCTATCTTAAGCTATCCAAAAGGGAATTTCCATGTAAATAACTTTTCCATTGGGCAGCTTACTTTTCTTGAAGCTGGGCTCTTGCTATGTAATTGGGGAAAGATGTCTTCATTAGCAGAACCAGCTGGGGTCTGTCTTCCTCCAGGGGGCCCCGCAGCAGAGGGTGGGATTGCATTCTGGAGTCCTGCAGGTGGGTGGAATGGAATTCTTCATTTCACCATAGGCTACCGTTAGGAGTGATATGCCCTATCGTGGACATTTTACAGCTTTCAGGGCTCAAAAGGAAAAATAATGAATGAATGATTTTCCTAACCATATATTAATATGGAAGAGCCCCTTGAGTGAGCAGTGGTGTCAGTGGTGTCCGTTCACTTGCTGTCTCGTCAGCAGGACCTGCCAGCTCTGTGCTCACCAGACAGGGAGTTCTTTAAACTTGGCCCAGACCTGGAGGATTCTTGTTGCTCATTGCTCTGTCACTTTTATTTTTGCTTTTTCTCTCTCTCTGCTGTCGCAGTGTTCCAAGAGAAATGAAGAGATGGACAGCCAAGATCGTTAGTGAGCTATGGCAAAGAACACCTAGGGCTCTCTCTAGCCTCTCCTTATATCTTAACTTTACTTCTTAGCAACAATCACAGCCAACAGAGAAGGAACACATGAACTTTTAACCTTGCCACTGTTTCTCTAATCTCTCTTTTCTTACTATGCATCATATAATTATACCAATCGAAGGTATGATCAACCTAGAGGGCAGGTCAAGCTCTCTGGACATTCCCTCCAAATCACAAGAGATAATCGATAAGTGACCTTCCAGGAATCATGACATCAACTAGTGTTCTCAAAACTCATTATACCACATGCACCAGTAAACCTTCGCAATGTCAAGCAAAAGACACAGTGACCAGGTGGGCAATTATACCTCTCCCTCTAGCAAGGCGGGCATCTTGGCCTTTCCAGGCAGCCCTGCCTATCCACGACTGTGCCTGTTATAGGTTGTCCCTCTGCTTTTTTGAGAGATCGTACCCGTCATTGGCTATCCAGTCCTCCTGAGGGCCAAACAGGGTGAAGGGAGATAAATTCACTGTAACACATTTGGGTGTGTAGCATTCGGGGGTAACACTCTCCTTGCTCTGTGTACCTGAATAATCTCAACCCACGTGGCTTTAAAACTGTTCTGTGTGCTAAGGATTAGTCAATAATAATCAAGCATCTGGATTATTGTTAGGTGGGCAGTCCAAAAGTACAGACTGACTTTAATCCTTAATGGGGAAAATAAGTGCGTCAGTCAGAATTTGTCTGTAACAAAAGCCCACACATCTCGGCAGCGGGAGCTGATAGATCTCTAATCTCATGCTCGTGGCTCTGCAGGGTAGCTGGGCCCTGCGGCTGGGTGCTGCTGGTTTGAAGGCCAGCGCTGGCAGCTCGCTTTCATGAGCATTTATTCTGCGGCCCAAAGAGATCATGGTTATGCGTGAGAAGCATGTTTTATGCAGAGGTTTAAAGCGCGTGGAAGCAAACCTCCCCAAACATATGGAAGAGCTCTCTTGTCATCACATCTGCTAATACACCTTCAGTCAAAGTAAGGCACAGGACGGAGCCCCACAGCAAGGAGTAGGGAGTACTTTTTGGACCATCATGTGGTAGCAGTTGACTGCACACATTTAACAATAACAGTGCACCTTCCATCGCAAAGGACAGATGGATGATTGCTGAGGAAATATCTAACTATAGGCAGTAGCAAAAGAATAATCTCACTATACTTAAAGAAGCAAAAAAGAAGGTAAAGATAAGAGCACATGTTTATGATATGGAGCACCTAGAGAGAACTGATCGACACCCGTAGAAGCAGCAGTCAAATTAAAAGATGTATTGCCTTGGGACAAGCTGCTGCAAAAGACCTCTTTAAAGTGTTGAAAAGCAAAAGTGTCACCTTGAAGATGCAGGTGCACCTGATTCATGCCAGCCATGGTATTTTCAGTTGCATCATATGCTTGTGAAAGCTAGATGTTGAATAAGGGAGACAGGAGAAGATGGATGCTTTTCAATTATGGTGCTGGAGATGAATATTGAATATACCATGGACTGCCAGAGAACCAGTAGATCCACCCTTGAAGAAGTGCAACTCTATGACAAGGGGTGTGTGTGTGTGTGTGTGTGTGTGTGTGTAGAACAGCAGACTGTTAGTCTGTTGTTATTTCTGTCACTGTGACAAATTCCTGAGATAAGCAACTTACAAAGAGGAAGACTTGTTTTGCCTCAGGGTTTTGGATGGGTTGGGCTATGATCCATTGGCCCCATGGCTGTGAGTCTGTATTGGGGCAGCACAAGATGACAGGAGCCTACGGTGGCTGAGCCAAGCCACTCACTGGGACGCAAAAGAGAGGAAGAGGAAGGGGCTGTGACCCCACTGTCCCCAGTGACGTGACCACCTCCCACAAGGCCCCATCTCCTACAGGCCCCCCCCCCCCCGCCCCAGTAGTACCACCCTGAAGACTCAGCCTTCAACACATTGGCTATGGGATGACTCCCAGATCCAAACCATGGCAGGGACAGTTAGAGGGTTTTTGTTTTTGCTTGTTGTCTTGTATTTAAATTTCCGGAATCTAGGTGTATTATAGTTATCAGAACCTGCCAAGTGTCTACTGTGCCACATTTCTGGAAACTCAAGACTTCTGGCTGACAGATCCCAGAATGCGTGGGGCTGACTCTGGAATGGTCCCGGGGTGTGGACGGATGGGATCTCCCCTTCCCTTAGCTGTGGTAAAGAAAGGACAAGGGACAGATGCAGCCTTCACATGGGGAAAAGCACTGGAGAAATCCCACTCCTCCAGGGACACCGAGAGAGCCTGGGGTGGGGGCTGATGGGGCCATGGTGGTGCTGAAGGGGGCGGCCCCTCTTGCTGGGGGGCAGGTGGGACTGTTCCCTTAGAACCGCTTAATAGTGATCGGGAGCACGCACGCGCATGTGTGTGTGTGTGTGTGTGTGTGTGTGTGTGTGTGCACGCGCATGCGTGTGTGCAAGTGCATTTGTGTACTGGGTCTGGAGGTTCAGCTGAAAGTGATACCCAGTTTGGAGGTAGCTGTTAAAGCATGGCCATGGAAAGCTGGGGGAGGAGGGAGGCGGAGGGAGATGTCTCCCGCAGAGAGAGTGGCATACACCAGACTTGGGGCCCCGAGGTGAGAGAGCTGGATTACAGAAGGGAAGGAAGTTTCCACAAGAGACCTGGCCACAGCGGGGGGCCGGGACAGAGGCACAGTCTGAAGAACCGCATGCACCCTGGGAAAAGCTTCCATTCCTTCTACTGCCATTTGCGGATGGATCTGCGCTTGTGCTCCGAGGCCCAGATTCACAAAATTCTATACTTGCCAGATGTGATTGGCGATAGCTGATGTTGTTGTTGTTGTTGTTGTTAGGTGCCATCCAGTCAGTGTCCGACTCATAGTGACCCTGCGTACCACAGGTGAAACACTACTGTCAGTGCTTCTCTGCTGTTCATAGGGT
>VMDO01025468.1:0-13754 GCA_007922755.1 Pedetes capensis
AGTGGGGTATTGAAGTCTTCCATAATTATTGTGTCTAAGCGAATGTAGTCGTTTATTTCCCATAACATTTATTTCATGAAGCTAGGTGCCCCTGTATTTGGAGAGCATATGTTCAGTAGCATTATTGGTTCCTGGTTGATTGTTTCTTTTAGTAATATGTAGTGTCCTCCTTTATCTCTTCTAATTAGTTTTGGATTGATGATTAATCTATCTGATATTAGTATTTTGACTCCTGCTTTTTTTTTTTTCTTTCCCCTGCTTGGTATATTGTTTTCCAGCCCCTAATACTCAATCTATTACAGTCTTTGTGGGTTAAGTGAGTCTCTTGAATGGCACATATTGAGGGTTTATGTTTTTTTTTTTTATATAATTGGCCAGTCTATGTCTCTTAATTGGTGAGTTAAGACCATTTACATTAATAGTAATTATTGAGAAGTTTCTATTTTTATAAAAGTTGTTACTTTTTGCTGGTTTTTTATTCATGCTTACTTTACTGCTTTCTTGACTTCCTTTTATGTTAACTGTTCAATTCTTTGATCTTCTATGTAGGGCTATCTTATCTCACCTGTATATGGTAACTGATTGAGGTAACTATACAGCTCATTTGGTGGTTGCAAATCATTTGAACATGTCAATATCATGGAATGTCTTATACTCCTCATCTATTTTCAAAGATAACTTTGCTGGGTATTGTATTCTTGGTTGGAGGTTGTTCTTTTTCAGAATGTGTCCAAGTCTTTCTAGCTATCAATGTTGCTGTGGAGAGGTCTGCAGTTATTTTAATGGGTTTGCTTTTAAACGTTAGTTAAGGTTTTTCCCTAGCTGATTTTAAAATTGCTTCTTTAATGTCTAACATAAGCATTTGTACAATAATATGTCCTGGGGAGGATCTGTTTTGGTTTACTCTGGGTGAGGTTCTAAATGTTTCAGTTGTGCAAGTATCCAGATCCTAGATTATCTCTGAAAAATTTTCCTTGAGGACATCATAAAATAAATTTCTTAATCCTCTGATGGACCTTTCTTCTCCTTCAGGGACACTCTGAATTCTTAAGTTTCATCTTTTCATTCTGTCTTAGGCCTCTTGGAAATCTAGCTGATATTGTTTCATCATTTTTTCTAACTGGGTTTGTGTGTACTTAATATCTTGTATTGACTCCTCCAAATCTGATATTCACTGTTCAGCCTCATCCAGTCTCAGTGATGAGGATTCTGTTGCAGAGTTTAATTCATTCAGTTTTCCTGGCATGTTAAGGATTGCCACTTGGTTTTTCCTGACCATTTCTAGCTGCAAGGAGATTATAGACTCCAGATGAGATACTTCTTTCTCAAGGATTTTGAGGGTGCTGGTGGTGTTAGTTTTGATTTCTCTTAGCATACCAATAACCAAAACTCTGAATTCTGCCTGAGACATCTCTGGAAATTGGGATTGTTTGGTGTTGTCTGTTAAGAGGCTTTGGTCCATGAAATCTTCACATCCAGCATGCCATTTCATGTTTCATGTATTTTTTTTGCTGAGGCTTGCCCATTCCTTGGTCTGGGAAATAGGATCACCCTCCTCAAAGTATGAAGAGCTTCTCTCTCTGTTGTTCATTTGAATTTGGGTAATGATGAATTTCTGACACTTTTTTCTCACTCCCCTGCCCTGTAGTTGGCAGCCTTAGAACCCAATGGCCAGGATCTGCTGCAGGCTCTGTATTTCAGTACTGCCACCTACAGTTTCCCTCTGTCCCTTGTGTTCCCAACCCCAGATTGGTCTACAGCCTACACTGTGAATCCTCAGTTGTCTAGTCTGTGGACCTCTTACTCTGAATCGCCAGCCCTACCTAACCTGAGATGAGCCTTGTTCTGGACCAGTTCTCCTAGGTTTAGGGAACCATCAGCTGTGTCACTCTTCTCTGTGCCCTGGACTCTCCACTCCTCAGTTTCCTACTTTCCAGTTCACTATTCCAATGTGACTTGGGCCAGGGAGGCAACAGTCTTTGTTTCTTTACTGGGGAAGGAGGAAGGAGAGGAGATGGGGAAAGAATAGGGAAAAAGAGGAAAGAGAGAAAAACAACTAATGAAATTAAAATTAAAAATAACAAAATAAAAATGGATATAATTATAAAGAATAACAATCATAAAAATAATTTTAAAAGGAGAGAAAAAAAAAGAGAAAAGAAAATAGAAAACAACCATACAGACCAAACAACACTGAAAAGAACCAGAAGGTAAATATCACAGAAGAAAAGAAAAAGCATCTTGAAGGCACACTCAGGCAAATATGACTTAACAGAACTAACAAGCCATGAAGAAAAAGAAAGAAGAAGAAGGAAAAAAAAAAAAAACCCACATGAAACAAAACATAAAGGCAACAAATCTATCAACTGATGTAGGGAAAACAGAAGGAGAGCAGCAACATCAACAACAACAACAACAACAACAACAACAAAAACACGCACACACTCACAAGAGGTATCAGTGGAAAAGGAAAGTGAATGAGGCAGTAGAGTATACTAGAGAGCTCAGGTCTGACTGCCTTTCCTACTACCAGCAGCAGTCATCAACCTTCTGAGAGGGCCCTGCCTCACTTCCCACAGAAGAATGTCCTTGCCGGGTGTTTTGTAGTTCCTCCTTCCTGTCAGCTGCTGTCAGGAGAAGCCATGCAGGGTCATCCAACTTCAACCCTACTAATGCCCCCGTCTATAAATCCATCTTCACTTTTCTCTTGTGCAAATTTTCCGAAGCACTAAAGATAGCTTTATTTTGAGAGTTCTCAGTTCTGTTGCAGAGAAAGGGATTTTCCCTATCCACTCTCTTGCTGAAAGCAGGCAGATTTGGGGAGAGGGGTCTCTATGCAGTGTCCTCCCAGTGGGGGATGATGGCAGAAAGTCCACGCCTGTCTCTGGGACTGAACCAGGTTACAGGGTGCTCCCAGAGATCCACCCTGTGGGGTGCTCTGCCTGTGTTGCTAGCAGAGAGGAAGTGTGACCGATGCTGTTCTTCGGAGAGTTCTGCCTCCCACCAGAGCTTGGACGCCAAGATACCAGTTCAGAGAGGACAGCCCCAGCCCCTATGGTGGGAGCAGATGGCTGCACAAGTCAGATCTCAATGCCAGGCCCTCTGCCCACTTGCATGTTCCAAAGCCTGTCACCTGTGTGCCTGTGTACAAAACTGTCCTGCCACAAAGTGCAATGCTGGGCTCTCTGCAGTGGCAGGTGAATGGCGGCTGTGCTATGGCTGCTAGCCACAGCTACTATCTAAGCATGCTCTGCCTACACGCAGGCCCCAGTCCCCACCTTGGTCACTCACTAATCCCATGCTGAGGTGGGCGTGATGATGTCATTCCACCCCTGGTGGATCTGAGGCCTGCACTCCTGCATGGGACTTTTGCATCACCATTCTCTTGAAAACTGCATGGGTGGGCACGGCATAGGGATGGCAGCTGTGCCTGGTGCCACAGCTGCACTCACCAGTTGCTCTCTGTAGGAAGTGATGCCCATGTCGTTTCAGCAGGATGTTGGCGGGTTACCAGGGTTGTACTCTGTGGCGAATCTGAGCTCCAGATGCCCAGGTGAAATTTTCCCTGGGTTGTATTCTCTCACTGCTCTGTGATCTGGGCAATGGGGGATTGTCCACTGCGGTTTCTCTAGTTCTTCCCCACTTGGGTTGCAATCTCATTGTCCCCCTGAATCTCTCCGGTGTCTTCTTGATGAGTCCTCAAAGTTCACCAAAGAAAATTTAAAATCCTCTACCTTATTGTGCACCACTGTATTTTCTTTTCCTTTTCTTCTTCTTTTTTTTTTTAAAGTCACATAGGAGAAAAATAATCAGTTTTCCAAGGTTCCATTTGTCTGATCTTCCAGCAACAGCAAAAATGTGTCCAAGAGACTTCTCCAAAAAGTAAGCCAAAAACTCATCAAAGGCAAAAGGAGAAGGGGGACTTGGGGAGAGATGGGGTGATGAAAGGTGAGGGGGTACAGACTGTGAGCCCAAGTGCCCCAAGATTATTTTCATGCTGTTGAAATTTCCTCCTGTATGAGATACCTGCTTTGGTTGTCACACAAACATACATATGCACAATGAATACTCACATAGTTGCTTTCACACAAAAACAGGCACCCACACTCACAAACACATACAAACACACATGCACTAGCACAAGCCTGTGTGATGAAAACTGTCAGTAGTAACCTCCAACAGCTGCTGTATGCTGCAGATGGTATCCGAGTATCATATTGATGGCTCTGGAAGCAGAGGGTGAGACGGGGTGGTATCTGGCTGTGTTCATGTGAGTAGCTGCCTCCAAAGGCTATCTGCCTCCTTATGGTTTTCAGTCATTAATTGTAGGTCATTTAGAAATTGGGACATCTGCATACACCCTCTTTCAAGGACAAGAGATAGCTCTGGGGCTTTTAATGATAAGCCCTCCACAGATTTGGTAACAGACAAACTATACTTTTACTTTTTTCTTGATCATTTTTGTTCAGAATACCTTGTTTTTATTCAAAAGCAGTTTAGGGGTCTAAATGGCATCTATAATGGCTTATATTCTGAAATTATCCTATGTAAACTACAACCACAGTTTGTATGTGTGTATATGTATATGTGTATACATATTTATATTTATGTTTATGTTTCTAAACCTACCCACTCTTGAGTATATGAAAAGCCCATCTGAGATGCACTGGGTTCCAAGGTCATGTACAATTAATTATCTAACTTGAAAGTATTCTAACTCTTCTATACAAACTTCAGACATGATTTTCCAAATGAAAAATTCTTTCTTTCCTTCTTTTTTTTTTTTTTTTAAATCTCTGCTAAAACAATCCCACTATGCTTTGTGGGAGTTTCATAAAACTTTAAGGAAATACCCAAATCACACTTGATGGCTTCCTGATGAGAACCAACAGAGACTGCTACAGAATGGATGATAAATTTTAGGACTTTTAACTCCCATTTTGTCCTGGTGCCTCTGTTACTCTGCTACCATCCAAGTCATGTGCCTTGGCATGTTGAATTATTTGAGGGAACGGATAGCCTCATCTGGCAAAAAACAAGATATATTCCTCTTACCCACTTGGGAGACTATGATATATACATTTCCCCAAGCTCTGGCTCTGCCCACCATTGTGAGATAGAAAATATTTACCTTTGGTCCCTAACTCCAGCTCTGTGCTGCTCCCATAGCCCATATCCCTCTCTTACTGGTGGTGTAAGTTACCCCAAAATTGCTCCTAACTGGGCCATCAATTTAGCTTCTGTTGTAGGATTTTTATTCAGGACCAGTGTTTCTTAACTCTGATTTTTCTGCCTATTCTCCAAAGTATCAAATGCTTTATAAGTCTCCTGAGTTAGCATATGAGAAACAAGTAACTTCCCGGATAATGTTGCTAAGTGGGTCGGCCCTCTCAGGAATACTTGTGTTTGAGAAGAATATGAAGAGGTGGACAGCTTTAACTCTTTGGACAAAATTTTCAGTGGTGGACCTTTATGTACATATGTATACATTTATTTATTTATTTTGCAGTATGTGGGGGTTGAATCCAGGGCCATGCACATACTGTGCAAGCGCTCTACCACTGGGCTGCACCTCTAGCCCATTTTTTATTTTTTATCTTGAGATAGGGTCTTGCTAAATTATGCAGGCTGCCTCTGGCCTCAAACCTGTGATCTTCCTGCCTCTGCCTCCCAAGTGGCTGGGATTACAGGTATGCACCACTGCGCCTGGCTCAATGGTGAAACTTTAACCACTGAAACAAGAAATAAACATCTGGAGAGGCAGAAATACCTTTCTAGACTCTCTTCAATACATAAAGATACACACCCATGTGATCAAGGATGGGATAGTGTTTCTTTCAGAAAGGAAAAGGTACCTAGGAAACCATGGTGCCAGGCTCCATAACACAGCCTGTAATCTCAGTGACTCATGAGGCCCATGCAGGAAGATCATGAGTTAGAGGCCAGAGGTAGATTATGCAAGTTAGCAAGATCCTGTATCAAAATGAAAAAAAGAGAAGTGGGGCCAGAAGTGCAGCTCAGTGGTGGATCCCTTGCCTAGTATGCATGAAGCCTTGGATTCAAACCTCTAGTTCTGCAAAAAACAAATAAGTAATCAAACAAATAAAAACAAAAACAAAAATTGAGAGAGAGAGAGAGAGAGAGAGAGAGAGGGCCATTTGAAGGTATTCTCTTCTCTCTTGAGGACAAATAAATTGGAAATTAGGACCAGTTCTCAGGTGAAATTCAAAGTCTGAGGTAAATCAAGACCGTGGAGGATCATCCTTAGAGTAGTATTTGAGAGCTAATGAGGAAGACCACAGTATGGACCATACCAATTACTTGTATAAAAGAAAAAGAGAGCAGCTATCTATCTTACTAATAATTTCAAAACTTTCTGATTTATATTAGACGATGTATTCATTGGAGCGTTGATAGGAATGGATCCCAAAGATTTAATGAACTGATTGTATTTAGAATGTACTCTATTGTCTTTAGTAATATGTTTAACTTCTCCATGATAGGTTAAGAAAAAGGGTATCTAAGCTAGGACTAAGCATTTGTTTTAAATAAGATACAAAGTAGACATATACAAAGGCATATGTGAGAAAAACATTATACAACCTTGCTTACCCTTCTTCTGTAAAATTCAAGTGTACTTTTAAAGAAACTGAAAGAGAAAAAGAAAAAGAAAACTTGGCCCTGGCAAAGTGCTAAAGTATTTTTAATTAAAGTAGCTATGGCTTGTATCAGCAAAGTAGAGAAAAGAGAAGAGAAATATTTACATAATCGTAAGGATAACCTGAATCTCTATTACTTTTGTGTTTTCAGTCAATCATGGAAGAAACCTGTCATTAGAAATTTTCCTTTAAGACTAGTTAGAGCCACTAAAGCATCAAGATGCCTCAGACTTCTAGCTCAGGCAGAGGGAAAAAATTTCTTAAACCTAAGAAGGAAGTTGGGCTGGGATTTAGCTGATTTGGTAGAGCACTGCTCTGCAGTCTCTGAGGTCCTGAGTTCGATTCTCAGCACCGCAAAAATGGGAGAAGGATGTGGCAATCTACTCCCAAGGCAATCCAGAAACAATCTGCCATTGAAAACTCTATAAGGGTCGCTATGAATTGGACACAACTCGACGGCACCTAACAACAACAAAAAGGAAGTTAGGATGAATTTTATTTTTATGTCTCAGAGTTTGCACTAATGTATCAAGTAGAATGTATCAAGTGATGATTGCAGCAACTGAATTTAGTGATAAGCAACAGGCCATATATAGGCATAGAACTTTGTAATTTTTTAAAGTCTGTTCCAGTTTACACAATTCTTTCTTGTATATATCTAGTAACTACATGTTATTTTCTTTAAGTTGGTTTTTAATATAAAGTTAAACTTTTTAAAGGAAACATTTAATATATATTTGTGGTTGAGCCAGGGAAATACTATGAGCCAAACACAATTATAACCAAGGCAATCTCCTTTGCCTATGGCAGCTGCCAAAGAAAAGCAATGAAAGGAAAATAGGATCTTTTTATTTGTGGCAAATATCACGGTATACTTAGAAGCTGAGTTTAATTTTCTTGTTTCCAAGTGGTAAAAACAGTATTTCTATGGGTTTCTTTGACCTGACCATGATCATACAGCATGCCAAAGAAAGAGTTTAAAGGCTGTTCTGTGTACCAATGTGTTCTATTTACCTATTCTATTTCCCTTCTCTTTGCAGAATCCAAATCTGGGTTCCAACTTGACTGGCTTAGCTCAGCTATTTATTTTGGTAAATAACTCCAAAGTCGGCCTTTAATCATACTACCCGAGAATATCTGAGTGTACCATCATATGAATCCCTATATCTAAGGTCTTCAGAGAACAAAGAAAAAACACCCTAAAATCCCTAAGGAGTCCCCAGAGACCAAGAAATATGAACATATAATGACAGAAAATTTCACTGGGACTTCTGAGGGAAGGGAATGCCTTATTGTTCTAATTTTGATATGGTGAAAAGGATGTTGTCTGGATATCAGATAGGGAAATGAAATTGGAAATCAAAAAGTCCACCATCAGAAAATCCAACCACATCATCCTAGCACTCATTTGAACTTTGTAAAATAGCTTTAAGCCTGCAGCCAGACCACTGTAGTGTCGATCCCATTAGATCTTGGAAGCTAAGCAGGATAGGGCCTGGTTAGTACTTGGATGGGAGACCACCTGGGAATACCAGGCACTGTAGGCTTGGGAGAAGGACCCAGCAACCTACTCCCAAAAATCAATCAGCTATTGAAAACCATATGAATAGCAGAGAAGCACCAACAATACTGTTTTGTCTGTTGTATATAGGGTCACTATGAGTTGGACACCAACTTGACGGCACCTAACAATAGCAACAACAAAACAGCTTTTACAAAGTAATTTAAGTATAATCATTACACTCAAATCAATCTATTACATTCATTTGCGTGGGATTGGGATGCCCTCTGTTCAGCTCTACCAACCATAGAAATAAAAGCATTACTAACGTTCTCACAGCCAAATGACCTGTGGTCTTGGGCAGGAAGAAACTGTGCATTGCCCCTCCCCAGTGGCTGGGAACCAGACTAGCTCTTCTCCTCTGACTGGGATCGGGACCCCACACTGGGGGGACTGGCAAGGCATGGTGGATGGAGTCAAGGACGAATGGCTTCGGGATGCCTTTAGTACAGATTTTATTGTACAGCTCCTGTAAAGAAATAAAGCGCTCAAGCCCGCCCTTTGGGATAGCCTAAGTGTCACGGCTCTGGTGGTGGTGGCAGTCTATGTGCCCTCTGGATGCTCTCCATGAAGGCCAGCTTCTTCTCTGCTGCTGGTCTCCGATGATCTCTGTCTTGGTCCAGTGATGGGATGGCCTCTGCGATGGTAGGCAGTCTTCTCTCTTGATCTGATGATGGTGTGGCTTGTCTGAGGTAGAGTGGCAGAATGTGCAGAGTGAGGAGTGAGCTCTGCTTATACAATCTTTGGGTAACTACCTCAAGATGGTACTCAACCAATCAGGTGGTGATGTGAGGGGCTGGGCACAACCAATTAGGAGTGACATTCAAATAAAGAGTGAAGTCAGATGTCACTTTCTGGCCAACCAGGGGATGTTCTTTAGTGGTCAATCAGCGGGCAGGGTGAGGGTCAGGAGTAGCCAATCAGGTGGCTAGCAGACCCAATCAGGGGGTCTGGGCTAGCAGGCACCATCTTGGCTCATTTGATGCCAAGAGAGATCTGGATGTGGGACAAAGATCACCGGAGGCATCTTGCCTTGGAGGATAGATGTCAGTTCTCCAGGTGGGCTGGATGGGCCCCTATTATGGTGGTACTCTCTAGGATCCCGAAAAGAAGCCCCTAGGCAAGCTGCATCCAGCCCTCTCTGGCTATACAGAGGCTGCCCAAGCACACTCTGCTTCAAAGCACAGTAAAAGTTCACAGAGGTCAGAGTCAACTTGCGTTTTAGCCTAGCTCAGAGTTTGTATCAAGATGAATAAACTTTAAATGTTGGAAATCATATGAAATATGTTCTCCAAATATAATGGAATAAAATTAGAAATCAATAGCAGAATGAGATTTGGGAAATCCATAAATAGATGGAATAACATACTCCTAAGTAACCAGTCAAAAACTACCAAAAGTGGATCAAAGCTAAATAGAAAATCTAAATAAATCTCTAATAAGTGAAGACTGAATCGATAATCAAAAACCTCTCAACAAAGAAAACCCCAACATTGTATGGCTTCACCAAATATTTAAAGAAAAATTAACACCCATCTTTTTCAAATTCTTTCAAAAATTAGAAGAGGAAAGAATATTTTGAACTCATTGTATGAAGTTAGCATTACCTTGATATCACAGGCAAAGACATACTAAAAGAAGAAAATTATAAACAATATTTCCCATAAAATTGATGCAAAAATTCTAAACAAAATTCTAGCAATATGAATCCAACAATATGTAAAAGAGATAAAATATCATGACCAAACTGTGTTCATCCCAGGAGTGTGGTGCTGGCCTAATATTAAAAAGCTAATCAACATAATTAACCATATTGATAAATCAAAAAAGAAAAGCAGATGTGCTGAAATAATCAAATATGTTTATGCAGAACAAGAATAAAAAAGAACTTTATATCTCACATCATATTTTAAAAATTAAGATGAATTATAGAGCTAAATGTAAAACCAGAACTATAAAACTTTAAGACAGAATATGCAAGAAAATCTTTGGTACTTTGTATTAGACAGAAATTTATTTTACCCAACACCAAAAGCATTATCTGTACAAGAAAAAAGATAAACTGAACTTCATAAAATTAATATTTCTTGTTCATCATAAACATTGTTGAGAATGAAAAAAAGGACAGAGTGGATGAAATATTTGCAAACTATATGTGTAAAAAAAGGATTTGTATCCAAAATATATAAAGAATTCACTAAAGTCAATTAATATGAAAACAAACTACCCAACTTTAAAATGGGGCAAAATACTCCAACAGACCCTTTTGCTCATCAAAAATATTTAGATGACAAGTAAACAAATGACAAGACGCTCAACATTTTTAGTCATTAGAGAAATACAGATTAAAATTCCATGAATCTGGATGCATGGTACCTGCCTATAATCCCAGCAATAGGCTGAGGCAGGAGGATTCTGAGTTTGAGGCCATAGGCAGGCTGTGCAACTTAGTGAAACCCTGTCTCAAAATAAAAAATAAAAAAGAGGTTGGGCACGCAGCTCAGTGGTGGAGTACTCGCCTAGTATGCACAAGGCCCTGGGTGCAATCCCTCAGTACTGGAAAACAAGCAAACAAACAAACAATGAAATAACAGCATACATATTAGAATGGCTAAAATTAAAAAGAATGCCCTAACAAATGTTCATGAGGATATGGAGGAATTGCTAGTGGGAATGTAAATGACACAATTACTTTGGAAAACGGTTTGTCACTTTCTTTAAAAATCAAGAATATATCTATTCTACCATCTTGTCATTTCTCTCCAAGCTATTTATATAAGATTAATGTAGATCTAGGGCTGGGGTTTAGCTCAGTTGGTAGAGTGCTGCACTGCAGTCTCTTAAGGTCCTGGGCTCCATTCCCAGCACTGCAAAAATGGGAGAGGACATGGCAATCCATTCCCAAGGCAATCCCAAAACAATTAGCCATTGAAAACCCTATGAGGGTCTCTATGAGTCAGACATGACTCGACGGCACCTAACAACAACAATGTAGATCTATGCATTCTTAGCAGCTTTATAAATATCTATCAACAAGTAAGTGGATGAATTGTGGTATATCCATCCAATAGAAAAGTACTTACTCAACAATAAAAACGAATGAGCTATTGATACATGATATTAAAATAATGATCCTAAGAGAAGACATGAAAAACAGGACATACTGTATGATCCAATGTATATATGACTCTAGAAAATGCAAACTCTCTGTAGGTGACAGAAAGCTAATCAGTACTTTGTTGGAACCAGGGAGTGGAGGAGGTTGTGGAGGACTGAGAGGATTACTAACGGATCTGCTATCATCTGAATATTTGTGGCCCACCTAGATTCATATGTTCAAGAACCCCCAAAGGGATGGTAGTAGGAGGTGGGGTCTTTGGGGAAGTGATTAGGTCATGAGGGATCTACCACAGACACCCATAAGATTTGTTTTCACCTAATTTGTTCTTTCGTGTAATTCAAGCTTACCAGGATTTAGAATGAAACAAAAATACAAGAAGACATTAGGCGCGGCACGGTTGCGCAGGCTTCTAATCCCAGTGACTCAGAAGATGGAGGCAGGAGGATCATGAGTTTGAGGCCAGAGGTACCCTGCATAATTTAGCAAGAATCTATCTCGAAATAAAAATTTAAAAACGGTTTGGGAGTGCATGGTAGAATACTTACAAAATATGTGCAAGGCCCTGGGTTCAACCCCTCAGTACAAAAAAAAAAAAAAAAAAAAAAAAAAAAAAAAAAAAAAAAAAAAAAAAAAAAAAAAAAAAAAAAAACAAATAAGAAAACTTTGAGGTGAAAAAAAAAAAAAAGAAAGATAGGGTGTTGATTGAATGCAAGAAAGAAATAGATAAAAGACCTCAACTTGGAGATTCACTTGCGAGGGGGCTTAACGAGAAGAGATTCAAATAAAATTTTAACAAGGAATATTGTAGAAAAACTGGAAAGTAACATGTATGATATTTTTTCCTAGAAAATAATGAAGACATCTAATGTATAAACTAGATATGAACTGGCACTATGTAGTTTGGGGTTTACCTCATTGAGCCATTTTATCATTCTTGCTACAGTATTTCTGAATATCTAAAACCAGCTTGTCATCATCCCCGACTATCAGAAAACCTTTCTGCCATTTACATCCATTCTGCTTCCTTCCCTCGTTCAGGCTATGCTGTCTTCCCTGGCTCCTTGGCCACCTGGGAAGAAGCAAATCCTCACTCTTCATAACTGTTCCTAGGTGAGACTTTCCCAGCAGCAAATCACACTGCCCACCTGGTTCCTCAGAAGCTCCATGCTCCCTCTCTATCATTTTCTTTCCTCTCAGCTCTCCAGGTACTCTTTGACCCTTCACTTCTCCCAAGAATCATGCTGCTTCTATTCCTACTTGGCATGCCAGAAGTCGTTGCTTTTATTCATTCACCAGTAAAGATTTATTTGAAGCAATTAAGTACCTAGCATTTTTTCCCAGAGAACACTAAACAATTTTATGAGTTTCTTTCTCATCTCCAGAGAGTTCTAAACAGTTATAAATGGTGACTTCAGTAGAGTAAATAATATCATCTATACACAGACAAGGGCAGGATGGGTGAGGGGCATTTTCTATGATCCCCCTCTGGTTGTAGTAAGGTGAGGCCACATAGAGGGCTCTCCGCTAGGCAGTGTGGAAACTGTTTATAACTCCTGGTCTACTCTGCCCTTGACCATGACTATTCTGGGCTCTCTGGCCCTATTGGGCTATATGTAGGGAGGTTCTGTCCAAACAGGAAGAGGTATTTTTATCTCACTCCTGGCAAGAAGCTGCCTCCCCATTTTAAACTGAAGAAGTGAGATTAGATAGCTAAGAGGTGAAAGTGAAGGTCATATGATTGAAAAGTTTTCAAAATGTAAGAGACTTCAGGGTGGGCAGAGGAACAAAAATACAGGAGGAAAACTCCCCAAATCTCGAAACATATGTGTGGATTGTGTTTGATGTCCTTTGAATGAGAGCTGGAGGAAGAATGGAGAGTTACTGCCTTTTCTCTCAGAAACTTTTTCTTTTTTCCGATGGGATTCATGGAACTCAGATGCTGATTATTATTATTATTATCTCTTTCTTTTCAGGAAGCTTGTCTAATGGGGTCTGCTCTTTTATGAGATCATTGTTTTCCTAACATGTTTTGGGATGGAAAAGAGTTCCATGAATTTGTTCCAGAATAGATAGTGCCAATTGGCTGATCCTCAGTCTGACTGCAGTTTTCCTTCTCTGAAATGCAAACAACCTCTTCATTCTGCTGTAGCCTTTGTCTCTTCGTTCCCCTCTTTAAACTCAAACCAGTGTTCTGTGACCAGCGTGGGGAGGAGTCGAGATGGCTCTGTGTTCACACTGACCAGGACCTTGATGGACATTGGAGAAACCCTGTTCAGGGCTGGTCACTGTCTCTGCACCCTGCCTCTGGCTTGGAGCAGAAACAAGGAGGCAACAAGAAGCATTGCAGGGGGGAGGGGTCAATTGTTGTTGTTAGGTGCCGTTGAGTCGGTATCCGACTCATGGCGACCCTCTA
>VMDO01025468.1:13854-28237 GCA_007922755.1 Pedetes capensis
ATTGTCAGTGCTTCTCTGCTGTTCATAGGGTTTTCAATGGCAGATTGATTTTTGGGAGGGGGTTGCCAGGTCCTTCTCCCAAGCCTACAGCTTCTGGTGTTCCCAGGTGGTCTCCCATCCAGGTACTAACCAGGCCTGACCCTGCTTAGCTTCCGAGATCTGACGGGATCAGATGCCACAGGGCTACCGCTGCAGGCATTTTTTAATGTACAACTTAATAAGTCTCATTATGACCTTTCCATTGTCTTCTGAATTTTAGAATAAAATGTTGTCATGAACTTATACAATTTTTCTATTCAAGGCTCTAAACCTTATCCAATCTTCTAATCTATTCTTGGAGTTCTCTAAAATACAACTTTGATCATGTTATAGTCACTCCTTCGAAGGCTTTTCACTGCACTTAAAACAAGTCCAAAGCCTTTTGCATAGTGCTACATGTTGATCCTAATTAATGACTTGCAAGACTAATCGATATCAGCACAAATATTAGTTTGATTATTGATTTTCATTAAGAACCTTTGCACAATTTGTGATGATTTGACTGTTTACTCAAATTCTGGCAGCAAAGAAGGATGAACCGTGATGTCCTTTCGCCTCACTAACCTTTCAATATTTGACACCTTTAACAAGGCAAAACAGAATCTATCTCTCAGTTGGATGATAATTTTGCCTTTATAACCAATACTTTTTTCCTGCCATTTTCTCCAAGCTACGCATTCTTCTTTACTGTTCTCTGACACCAGACAGATATAAGACATGTAGGAAATAATGAGCAAAACTGGCCATATTATTTGTTCCAAAAAAAAAAAAAAAGTTTTGAGCACAACTATGTGAACACTTTTCTTTCTGAGATTCCAAGTTGCTGAGGATTTTGCCTTCTAAAATAAAGAACCAGCCAGCATTCAGTTAAAACAGACTCCATGACTGATTTTAGGATTTCCAGTTGTCTAATCACCTACCTATAATCATTTAAAATATTAAGACTGAAATTTCATTTAATCTTCATAGAGAAATTAGAAGTATAACATACCCAATTACACATGCACACACACACCCTCTTTGAACTAAGAAGGAAAATTACATTTATATATTTTACTATGTCTTTTATTAAATAGAATAAATAATAGGAACCAACCCATTAGGTAATTTAGAAGCTGCTATCATTTCTAGAAAAAATGCCCCTTGCTCACCTTTTCTCTGGAGAACCATTCTTACAAGTTGCAGCTGTCATGAAAGCCAGATCTTCCAAATTATGAGCTACCTTGAATACTGCCCAACTTCCTCCAGCCTTCTCCCCAGGCTTACAGTACATTCCAGGAGAGTAGTAGGGAGAGGGGAATAAGATATATCAGCCAAAATAAATGTACAGTGCTCTGTGCATGATTATTGCAAGATATCTCCTAAAATTTGCTTTTGGTTACTGACATAGTGGAAGTACAATTAATTTACATGTTGGTATAAAATTTGTTTATTCTTTCAACTGGCCCTTGTGGATTTTCTGGTCTATTACTTATCAATTCAGTGTTAGTATTGTTCTCTTGTGTTGTCCCAGTGGCTTTCTTTCATCTATTCTCCTTGTTGATTTTGATTCATATGCCCCATGTCAGAATAAGAGGAGTAGGGCAAATATACAGAGATAGAGGCACATGGAGAAGGACCAGCAACCCACTTCCAAAACACAATCAGCCTTTGAAAACCCTATGAATAGCAGAGAAGCACTGACAATAGTGTTTTGCCCATTGTACATAGGGTCATTATGAGTTGGACACCGACTCCACGGCTGATAACAACAAGAGAATGAGAATGACAGTAGTTATAGGGAGGACAGAGTGTCATATGACATTAGTCAGGCAAGTATTTCTTTCCAAATCCTTGTATCTATTTATTATGTTATGCTCACTGGATATATCTTGTCAAAACCTGCAGGATGAACTTCCCCTGGGTGATAACCTGCTGCAGTTATATCAGGAAGAAGCAGTAAAGGGTCATTATGGTGGGAAATTCCAGGGAGAGAAGGGGACAGGAAGACTATGGCAATGGGCAGTAGGGACTAGGGATAGACCAGAGTTCTACCAATACCAGAGCCAAACAACTGAAGTGGAATGATGTCAAGCCTGGTGACCAAGAAATGACAGTAAGAAACCAAGGTGCATGACACCTGTAAATTCTGGAAGGCCAGGACAAAGGATTATGGTAAAGAAAGGAAACTACACTCCTCTTAGGTAAGTGGAGGTAGCAAGGCAGAGAGTCAGACCTTTTGAGGCATTTGCTTTGTTGTTCCTGAAAGATGCTGGTCTCTCTGGACTTGGAAACTACAGAACTGAGCTTGAGCCCCAGAGAATGTGTTGACATAGGGACCCACCAAGGAAGAGAGTGCATCTCTATCTTCAGTGAAGGAACTTCTGCTTTCATTTAGATTGAGGCATTTATTTAGCAAATTCTATTTAGAAGGTGCATTAAAATTTTTTTTTAAGAGTTGGCATTTCAACATCCTACACTTCCTTTGCAGATGTTTCCTTCAAGGAGGTCCTTGGCCTGAAAAGTGCCTGGCAATGAATTTGAAGTACGACCATGAAGGTAGTAAAAAGGAGATATGCCATAATATCCTTTCAATACTACTTTCTTCTTTTGAAAAAGTTGTGTTCACATAAATATTTTGCACCACAAGAGTTGCCACAGGAACAGAAGTTTCTACAAAGAATTCTGTGTGATGTTGATTTTGGATTATATTTTGGAAATAATGGCTTCATCCAAGGATGATTAGATGTTTTTAATGTCATGTTTTTAAAGCTTTCTTTAAATCCATATCACAATGATAGGATACACTGCAGAAATCCATATACACAATGATAGGAACACACTGCAGAAGAGTGTGCAGAACCAAGAAGAGATCATGGGAATGGTATTAAGGAATGTTATTAAAGCACAAAGCTTTGGCCTTAAGGTTTCCTGTCTTGACCCAATACACTTTGTGAATGACTAGTATCTGCTGCTTACCAGAAGGTTAGTCATTGCAGTCTGCGCAAAAATAAGAAAAACACATTGTGACTATAGGCACAGTAAATAATAATGATTCAAGTTAGACGGTGAGTAGATTGAAGTTAGAAGGTGAATTGAAGTAAACTTGTAAATATAAATAAACTTAGACTCCCACTTAGAAATCATGTTGAAACAGGCTATCTTTCAAAGGAAGTAGTTTCCGACTTGGCACCCCAAATGAAAGCTGAAATGGAGAAAATAAAGAAATATATTACTAGCAAGACAGAAAGAAAGCAAACACATTTAATAGATAATAATAATGACACTAAATACTCATTTTGTCACTCTTATATCAAACAAACAAAAAATTTCAAACCCAGTGATTTTACCCCCAACCACAATGTGAAAACAATATGAAAGAAGGCTCAGAAAAATATAGAATTTACCTTTTGACTTTAGTTATGAAAAATGTTGTTAAATCAGAAGGAAAAATACCTTTCTTCAAATTTCACAGATGTGAATAATTTAATTATAAATTAAATTTTCATTTGAATTTTAATAGAAAATTTAAAAAGCCTGCTTTGAAATAAAAGCAGTTATGTCTTCATTTTAAGAGTAGAGGTGACAATTCTACCTGTCTCCTGAGGTTATTCACCTAAATAAAGTCCTGGATGGGTGAGATTATTCAGCATATATTTGTTTCTTCTGTTCACAGACAGTCACCAAAATGTAACTGTGAATATACTTCTGGATCACTGAGCACAAAATAAATTGAGGTGGGAATTTATTATCTGCTCTTAGATCAAAACAGTTCTTTCTTTTAGGTGAAAACAGTGAACAAGAGTAGAGGTAGGGAATTTTTTTTTTTTTTTTTTTTTTTTTTTTTTTTTTTTGCTTTTTGAGACAGGGTCTCGCTAAACTATGCAGACTGCCTCTGGTCTCGAACTTGCAATCCTCCTGCTCCGCCTCCAGAGCCGCTGGGATTACAGGCACAGGCGTGCACCACCACGCCTGGTTCGCCTGGTTCGAGGTAGGGAAATCTTTAGAAAATAATCCCCTCTCTTCCAGAGTGTACACCCTCCCACCTTCACACAATGTTACTATTGGATGTGGTAATAATGCCTAACATCCTGCCCACTATTCTGTAACTGGTGTTTGTAATCAATGGAGACGTATATTCGAGTTAAGGTAACATTTGAAATTTTCTTTTACTTTTTGTAGAATTATAGCAGTTATGAATAAAGACAACAAAAGAAAAGACAATGTAAGGGCACTCATGGGAGGCTGATGATGTGATGGAAAACACATGTGGTCTGTTATCAAGACAGCTAGGTTTCCGTTCCAGCTACACACAAAGCGCTAGGTACCTTGGAGACAATATTTCCTTGATAATGAAATGAAGATGGTACCTGCTGTGAAATTAAAACAGTGCATATAGTAAACTCAGCCACTGCCTGGCCCATTCACTCATTTGGCAAAAGTATAATGAGTTTTTGATGATGTCTGACACTGTGCTACACACTGGAAGTACAACAGTGAAAAAATAGACATGATTTCCATTTTCATAAAGTTTAACAATATGACAGAAGAGGCAGACATTAATAACAAGGCAAGTAAGTTTAATAAACAAAAGTTAATTCTCCTTTCTTCTCTGTATTTGAAATAAGTACAGCACCTGTTCTTTTTACTTCCATTTATGAGATTTAAGTAATGAATGTAGATCCACTCTGTAAACCCAAAGCTCTCCACAAATATTTATTAAATATTTATAACAAAGATTTATCAAGCACGTGATATTTGCAAGGCCCGATGGAAAGCAGAATAATTAAATAGGCACTGCTTGCCCCTGTTGGAGGAAGGTGGGAATCACTGGGTACTGTGAGCTATTCTCCCAGGTGGAAAATATTAATGGGTGCCTAGAGAAAGGGTCAGAGAAAGTGATTGGATATTTGGAGGAGGTGGATATTGGCTTAGTCAGAAGGGCTCAGGGAAGACTATGGAGCAGACACATTTGAACTGGCTCTAGACGATCAGGGGACATTTGAACTTGAGATCAGTGAATAGGATTAGCAAAAACACAGAAATAGGAAAACAAGACGCAGCAAAGAACAGTGTGCTGAGCATTTTGGTTAAAGAGGCATTGATAATAGTAGTCAGCAATATGAGTCTGGACAAGTACCATAGTTTGGAATCAGACCAGAGAGGACCTTCAGTGCTAAGCTGAAGAGTGTGACTGGTGTTTTCAACAGCTGTGAGCCTTCAAAGAAAATTGAGCAAGATAATAACATAACTGGAGCTGAAGGTCAGGAAGTGTAATCTACAACTGTGTGCCAGATGGATCATTATGATTATTATTATAATTTTGCTGAAGAGTTTGAAGAGAGAACCCTGAGCTTTGTACTTTGGCCCTCTTGAATCCAGGGTTCAGAAGCTGTCACAGTTGGAGTGGTCTAGGGGACTTGAAATATTTTTGTATTTGGTGGTACTGAGACACATAGAAAACAAACCTCATCTGAATAACACAAAACTCATAAAATGGATCCGAAGAGCATACTTCCTTGGTGAAAATAAAGTATTCTTTGTAACTACATTTGCCTCAGCACAGGTCACATTATCTATAATCTCATATCAGAGAAATAGAGACGAGAGATAACAGGAGCTGAAAACAATTGCTCTAAACACTATAGCTGCTATGACTCAAAATCCTTAAAGGTACAGGCCAGACGCTCTTCCTACTTCCCACACCCCCAGAGCTCTGCCTTTTGCATTCAGCAAGGGCTGATCAGAACAGCTTGATGAAATATCCCTGGGACTCCTGGGACTCCCAGGGGCTGGGTTCATAGAACAAACTGACCCTGACCCTGTCCCCACCTGTGAGGTTCTTAGAGCCAAAACAGCTGTGGGAGATGAGTGGCAGCTGGTCAGCCAATCGAAAAGTAGCTGACAGAGGACAGGCTTCATTCGTGACTCAACAGAAATGCTGGAGAAAGCCAACTTGCCCTGCCCAGCTGTGTTCAGAACTTCCCAACTAAAAGAGAATAACAGATGTTCCTTTAAAAAAAAATTACAAACTCAAAACATAATTTTACTTCACAAATACATGCCAATGAATATTTGGAGAGTAAGAATAATTTTTGCCAGCCCTCACAGGGCATCTGGATGACAAACACAGAGAGAAGGGGCGACATATTTCTGAGGGCCATCCCACTTCCATGATGAACTCCAGGAGTATGAGACAGTGTCTTGGTATGTCCCACAGAGAAGCTCTCAGGGCTTCTGCTGCCTTTGTCTACAGCCAGGGGGAAACATGGGAATGGGCTACCTATCCCCATGACAAGGAGAATTAATTACTAAGAAGGAAACAGGTGAGTAGCTAAAGACTTGTCCTGTTACCTCATAGGAAAGTCATCCCATTAACTAAAATACACTTGGCATAGATTTACCAACAGAGGGGAAAATGATACCAAGCCATCCAGACAAGCTTTAAAAAAAATCCAAAGCACAGGGTTTAAAATTCTCTTCATCAAAATAAGCAACCAGCTCCTTGAGTTGAGTTCTCAGGGATGAACAAATCATGCAATAAAGGGAGGCAGCCAGAGGTTAAGCCCTTTCTCCCAGTGATGAACAAATATATGAAGATCTCTCATCAAGAGACCCCAGAGCAGGTCTTCAAAAGCTTTATCTTGCTGCCTTCACCCCAAGATTATTTATATTTATAGCCAAGTATATTTATAGCCAAGAGCTGAGGTCACAAGTTCTAAATAAAGGGCAAGGAAGAGCTCAAAGGATCTGAAAGGGCTGTTTGGTATCTAGGGCTTACCTTTGGGCTCCAACCTACACTTGTGGCTCTGTCTTACCTGAAACTGCTCCCAAAATCCTCTAAGCTCACTTGTGAGGAGACCTAAGGCTCCACCTCAGTACCAGGGTTTCCTGGCCACCAGCTCTTTCCTGGGTCATTATTCTATGACTAAGGGAGGACCAAACTGGCTTCCAGAAAATGAGGTTGAACACATTCAGGGCACATTTTCTTGGTAATTCAGTGTTAAGATGAGGCCTTGGGTAGGATGACACTTACTTTAAGAAAACTAAATGATACCTCTGGGGCTGGGGTTTAGCTCAGTTGGTAAAGTACAGCTCTACACTCTCTGAGGACCCAGGTTCAATCCCCAGTACCACAAAGACAGGAGAAGGACATGGCAATTCACTCCCAAAGCAATCTTGGAACAATTAGCCATTGAAGACCCTAAGAGGGTTGCTTGCTATGTGTCAGACCCTACTTAATGGCACCTAACAACAACGACAAAGATGATACCTCTAAGGATTACAGGAGTAGAACTGAACTCAAATACACCCTTGAGCTGATGTGCTGGACCCCCAAATGCTAGAAGTAGGTCAAGAGGTCAGGGTAGGATTCATGTAGCAGAGGTCATAGGCAGCTGGGAAAGACCTATTTCAGGAGCAAATACCTGAGTCTAAGTATGCTGAGTCCCCTAAAAATATGATCATGGTTGCTCATAATTGAAGGCACTGACCAACATCCTACAGAATGCTTCTCAACTTCCATAGACTATTTTTGGTCTGATTAGTTAATGGAATTATCTTAGATTTCTTAGAAGCTACAGATGCAAGAGGCTTAGACTTTTCCTCCTTCAGTTCATACACACTTGCTTTTTTCTGCTGTGGATTTGTGTAAGGTGGCAAAGTTTAAATAATTTCTTTAAAATTATGACTACAATCCCTCTTGTTTTACACGTTTGTTTTCAGATTGTTTTAAGGACCTTCCTTTGAAAGTACAAATAATTTTTGTTATTCAACAAAAATTTAATCTTGAGAGCCAGGATTAAGCTAAACTTAATCTATCTCAATAGTTATTATATGTCATAGAAAATAATTTAAAGTTTGTTTGAAATCTTATCTTGAAATTGGAAAATATAAAACTTTTATTATATGTTCAACAAACTGAGTTATAATTGCAAATGTGCACTAAATTCTCAAGACAATGAAAGAATGATTCAGCTGTTTATTTGGGGGAAAGTAAAATTTTCCCAATAAAACTGCTTAACAACATGACCTAGATACCCATTGCTTCACAGTTGGAGATTTCCAGCACAATCCTAGTCCAGATAACATTTTTAGACATATTCAGTGGCATTTTAATGGCTTTATTATCTGATTTATTTTAATCTGTTGATATCTGATTATCTGTTGATATCTGTTGATTATCTGATTTTAATCTGTTGATAATCATTTTCTCATTCTTGTTCATTTTCTCTTTCCATTTGTTAATATTATTGCATGTGATTTTAGCAGTTTTTGACCATTTCTTGTTGGATAAAGATGCCCCAATTGATGGGCAAAAGTTGTTTCATGGTGAAGGATGTTTGGAAACTAATTTTGTAAGTGGATAGTTTAACTAGTAAGTATTTTTATGTTAGGACAATCTTACTCCCCCTACCTCATTCGTGTGTGTGTGTGTGTGTGTGTGTGTGTGTGTGTGTGTGTGTGTGTGTATCTCCCAAGTAGAAGCCAGAGCAATTATTGCCATCAATTCATACATAGTATTTAAAATTACCATTGACTCCTAGAATCTTCAAGTTTAAACACTCATTTCTGTTAGCCTCTCACCCAGTGCTTAAATTCTCTGCTGAGGAATCCCTATCTTAACACCTTCTTCAGCAGGGAGTTTACTGCTTCCCCTGGCATCTGTTTCCATCTTTGGACAATTCTGTTATTTGTAACTTCTTTCTATTGTAAGCTGATATATTCTCAAGAAAGTACAGCTAAGGGGATGCTGGAAAATACAGTGGGAAAAGAGGAAGAAAAAAACCAAATGAGTTGTTTTTTTCATTGAAGTAAATTGAATTTGCATAGTTAGATGAATATTTAAGTACCTATTTTAGTTGAAAACAGGAGTGAAATTGGCTCTTTAAGACATTAGTAAGATTGTCAAGCTCTGAATATCTATAAAAATCATTTCAAATATATCTTCAAGTATTTGTTTTGTGTCAACAAAGTATGTACACATTTTTCATTTGCACATAAGATTCCCGCCCCCCCCAAAAAAAAACTCTTAAAAGGAACTCCTGCATTTAAACTATTGTTTCATGCCATATTTTTATCTATAGTTACGGGTTCAGAAATCTTGATAATTCTGACATACTAGCTCACCAAAAGTAGGTGCACATGTGCCATGTTTTTAATAACCATTTATTTTGAGACATTAAGTTAAAAATAAAATTAAAGCCACAGTCTTTTCAAAATAAGTTTTCTTCTTAAAAATAAAAATTCAAGCCACAATCTCCTTCCTGCCTTAGAAGAAAAGTAAAATAAGTTATTTTGTTCTTAAAAATAAAAATTTGAACCACAATTTTCTTCCTGCCTTAAAAAAAGAAAAAAAAGTCTTTATGTATATATTCAGATTAGTTGAGGTCTAACATGATAAAAACAAATTCTTTCCATCTTACTTCAAGTTTGGATTCAGCAAATGTTTTTATAACCAAGTTTTTAAAACCCTCAATTGATGGAATTACTCTTCCTCAATTTCCAAAACATGTTATGGAGCTGCTGCTCTTTCATTGGAAGCAGAAGCTACATGGCTCTGTTTTCCCTTCATATATAGGGATGGACACTCTTTAATGTGCCCTGTGAAGTGCATCTAGCATATGTCACAATTTCAGTACATCCTTCTCTCTTTTTTTTCTTTTGAGACAGGGTCTGGCATTGAACTTGAGATCTTCCTGTATCAGCCTCCCTAGTGCTGAGATCTACCACACCCCCTGATGACTCCAGTGAATTTCAGGCAGCCTATATTCAAACCCTCAAGTAGTTTTCTCCTGAAGACCACACCCTGTGTTCCTCTTGGGCTCCTCTATAGCTGGTGGTTAGGGTTTAAAAACTTTGTTTGCAGGAGGAAATATCGGGGCTCCACTCAGGTTGTCCATTGCAGGCAGTCCATTGCAGGCATTCATTAATTATTCAACTATACATTGAAAGCATCACATCACATTACTCCTAATTACCTTGATCCAACTTCATGCCATCATAAAGTTTCCATCATTCTGTTCAGATCACTATTTCCCAGCTACTTCTAGGTCAAGAGGGCCTTGCATTCTCTCTGAAGTTTATGCTCACTTGGGGAAGCAAGATCTTTTTTACCTCATTCTCCAAATTTTAGTCTTGAATTCATACTGACTTTTAATCTAAAAAGTTCCCAGTCATGTTCTCTGGTATCCTGGGCTGCTTCTCACAGCCTGAGCAAACTCTTCACTGGTTGCATCCAGCCACAGATTTTTCTGGCTCCTCTTTTTTCAAGCCAGGTGGTATATCGGGTGCCCTAGTTTTCCTGGAACCATCTCAGCTGATACCTGGTTTTCTCTTATAATTATTGAAAGCATTCCCCTTTCACTCTCGAAAGTATCCTGGCTTGGATAATAATGATGTTTACCCTAGTCATTGTCTTCTTTGCAACCCTGCAATGAAATCAACTTTATTAATATTTTTTTTACTCCTTTAATTCCTTCTTTGCATTTTTTAAAAACTATTTGGCTGCTTAACACATATGTCTAGGATCCTAATTAGTTATCTACTATTACATAACAATTATCTCAAAACTTAAAATAACAATGTTGTTGTTTTGTATCTGACTTACATCAACCCTACATACAACAGAAGGAAACACTCTCAACAATGTGCCATGCCCAGTGATATGTCAGTGCTTCTCTGCTATTCATAGGGTTTTCAATGGCTGAATGTTTTGGGCTTGGGCTGCCAGGTTCTTCTATTTTTGTGGGGCTGGGGATTGAACTCAGGGCCTCAGAGAGTACAGAGAATCACTCTACCAACTGAGCTGAACCTCAACCCCTAAAATATCAATAGACATTTGTTATTTCACAAATACAGTTTGTGCAATTCAGGAATTTGGGAGCAGTTTAGCTGAGTGGTTCTGGTTTGGGGATCTCTCAAGAGGTTAAGTCAAGATGTTGGTCAGGACTAATAGTCACTTAAAGTGTGGAAAGCAGCTGGAGAATACACTTCTAAAGTGGCCCACTCATAAGGAACATAAGTCAGTGCTGGCCATTGATAGGAAGCCTCATTTTCTTAGCATGTGTGTTATAGAATATTGTCTTGGTCCTTGTGTCATCAACCAGAATTTAACAAGGTGTTATGTGGCACAAAGAAATATGGAGATCAACTGGAAATAGCAAAGCAAGCTTTATTGAAGAGGGGACTGGGTAAATAGGTTGACCAAGGAAGTTGCCCCCCAGCCAGCCATGGAGAGCAGGCTGCTCAAGGGAGAGCAAGCCTTTTAGTTGGTGGCTGTGGCTTCTTTTCTAGAGGTCTTCTTCAAGCAGTTTTTGCTCAGACTGGGCTGCAGATGTGAAATAACATCAAAGTGAAAGTAACTATTACAGTTATTTACAGTGGACTTGTCTATTGTTAGCAGGTTGTTTGCTTCCCTGCATCTTGGTTCTGTCATGAAATTCAAAGAGCTTTTTTTCTACTCTTGCACGAGTTAATAATTTTGTATGGGCAAAAAAAAGTTTTAATTAATTCTTAATTATTCTTGTCTTCATCCCCTGCTTCTCATATGTAACTGCTGTCTTCCATGTGGCCCTCTCCCTAGGGCTGCTTGAGGGTTTTCATAGGATGGCAGTTGGCTTCTCACGGAGCAAGTTATTCAAGAAAGGGAAAAGCAGAAGTTCAATGTCTTTTATGAATTTTAGTTTGGTGAGCTGACAAGTTCTCTGTTGTTTTATTCCAGGTAGGTGTGAATTTTCTGTTACTTGAACCATGAAGCCCTCTAATAAAATCATCTCTAGAAAAAAAATTTAGCTCTATTGTTTGTATGGGGAGGGTATTTTTTTCTTCATGTTTTTTATAAATGAAGAAACTGAGGTTCAAGGATATTGACAGTTTGCCCAAAACATAAGAATAAGCAGTGAACCTAGGTTTCTAGTCTAGGGTCAGATTGGCTGAAAATTTTCTGCTACTTTCTCATAGGCAACACAAATCTTATCTAGTGAATGAAAGGAATTTCCAAATATGGGGGACTATTCTCCTAGCGGGCTGGGATTTAGCTCAGTTGGTAGAGCGCTGCGCTGCAGTCTCTGAGGTCCTGAGTTCAATTCCCAGCACCGCAAAAAATGGGAGAAGGGCCTGGCAATCCACTCCTAAGGCAATCCCAAAACAGTCTGCCATTGAAAATCCTATGAGGGTTGCTATGAGTCGGATACCGACTCAACAGCACCTAACAACAACAACAACTATAATTCTCCTAGCAGAAACTGTATTTTTTAATATGAACTACTTGTTTCTCTTGTTTTTGATGCTGTTACTTACTCTTATTTACTGGTATGGACTTTTAATTTTCCCAATAGTTAATGACAAGGCTTCCGAAAAAGTCCTCTCCATCATAAATTATTCGTTAAGAGACCACATACTTTTATTCTTAGTAATTTCAAATAAAGATAACATTTGAACTTTGGAATGTTTCCTGTCATATTCAGAATGAATTCTACTTTAAACTTTTTAACTTATTTTGAAGACTATATTTTGTTTGATCTTTATTCTGGAATTTTTGCAACAGATTTGGCTAAACACATTTAAGTTAGAATTTAACATAGCTTTTAAACAGATCTTTATTAGATGTGATTATTAACTACAGACTATTTAAAAAATCAGCAGAGTGTGACTTCAAAGCAGTCATCTTGAGAGATTGTGGATAGAGATGCTCGTATTATTCCCTTATTGAAACACTTATTCTATGGTGGAAACTCAAAGCATTTTTGAAATTCCTTTTTACATATTTTCTCAAAAGCTAGTTAATGAGCTGTACAGGAATTTTATTACTTTATAGTCATATTTTGACCCTAACTAGATTAAACAATTTGATCATCTACCTCTGCATTAGAATGAGCTTCTACAGATTTCAGACTATTATTAAAACTCAATTCCAACCTTAAAAGTTGAAGAATTGACAAAGTTGAAGATATGCCAAAGGTATGTTTATGTGCAGAATGCACCAGCTTACCAATAATGGGACAAAATACCTAAGACAACCATCTTACAAAGAGGAAAGGTTTATTTTGGCTCACAGTTTCAAGGGTTTCAGTTCATAGTCATTTGGCTCTATTGCATTGGGCCTGAGGTAAAGCAGAACATGTCAGGGAGTGGGTGGCTGAGCAAGGCTGTGTGCCTTACAGTAGCCAAGAAGCAAAGAGAGAGAAAGGGGCTGGAGTCCAATATACTCTTCAAAGGCTCACCTGCAATGATCTCCTTCCTTCAACCAGGCCCCACCCCATAAAGTTTCTAAGATCTCCCAGTAATGTAATCAGCTGAGCACCAAGCCACCAACATATGACCTTCTGGGGGCCATTTAGGATCCAAACCATAAAACTACTTCGGCAAAGTAAGCTCTTGATATTGGCCAATCACCCCACCTTTCCTCCTTCATTCAGTATTATCTGTCTTTGAATTATAATTACTTTTCTGCAGAGTGATTATCACTACACAGCATTTATTTGATTCTCTTACTAACTGAATATGAGTTGCACCAGATCAGAGGCTTAATCCTTTTGTCTGCCTCTATATTGCCAAAACTGGAATAATGTCCAACACATAAACAGTCTTTGCATGAGTGAATCAAGTGAAGATTTAAAGTGCTACACATAAAGTACTCTGCCTCCATTTCACAATTTCATCACATGATGCACGTATATGGTTTAATTTTGATGATTGTCAGAGCTATGTCTTCTGTTTCCACTATTATTATTTAATGTATAGAGCTAAAGGGACTCTTTGGCTCAATAGCAGTGTAGATTTCTTTTTCTTCTCCTCTTTCCTTCTTTAAAGTGATCATTTATAGTAAGATTGCCTCCTGGGGTTTGCCATCTCCTTTTTAAACTGTATTTGACATAAACTTACAATGTTAGTACCTTAACTATATGCCAGAATGATAAGAATTATGCAGATTAATATAAGGGTACCCATGTCCTCATAAGTTAAAAATCTTCTTGGAAGAACAAGAACCCATATTGGAAGTACAGAAAAGTCAGATGAATGATGCTCTTCTCAGAAAAGGGAAAGTGGTCTAGGTTGGAGTTTCTGGGAGAACCCCTCTGAGAATGCAATTCTAATCCACATCTGATTTTGTAGCCCTATAAAATTCTTTTTTTTTTTATTAGAAATTTTTAATGTACATCATAATGTGATTCATTTTGACATGCTTTTCGTTGTGACAGTTTTCATATATGCAATTTGATAAGCATTATTCATATAGGTTACCCCTTACCCTCCTCTATGTTTCCCCCCTCCGCCCTTTCTATCTAAGTTTCCCATCCAAGTCTTCTCTATCTTTTACTATATAGTATTTTTCTCTATGTCCTTGGGTTCCATTTCTGTTTAA
>VMDO01025469.1:6066-28267 GCA_007922755.1 Pedetes capensis
CAAATTTATGCACCCACCACTAAGGCCACAAATGAAGAAAGGGAAGACTTTTATCAGCTTCTGCAATCTGAAATAGATCAAACATGCAATCAAGACATACTGATAATCACTGGTGACTGGAATGCAAAGGTTGGAAACAAACAAGAAGGCTCAGTAGTTGGAAAATATGGTCTTGGTGACAGAAATGAAGCTGGAGATCTCATGATAGAATTTTGTCAGACCAATGCCCTTTTCATGGCAAATATATTTTTTCAACATCATAAACAGAGACGATACACATGGACTTCACCAGATGGAACATACAGAAATCAATTTGACTACATATGTGGAAAGAGACGATGGAAAAGCTCTGTACAAAATGTCAAAACAAGACCAGGTGCTGACTGTGGATCAGACCGCCAACTTCTCATATGCAAGTTCAAAGTGAAGCTGAAGAAAATTAGAACAAGTATACGAGAGCCACGGTATGACCTTGAGTATATTCCACCTGAGTTCAGAGACCACCTCAAAAATAGGTTTAATGCATTAGACACAAATGACAGGAGACCAGAAGAGTTGTGGCATGACATAAAAGATATCATTCAAGAAGGAAGCAAAAAGTTCTTCAAAAGACACGAAAAAAAGAAAATGCCAAATTGCATGTCCAAAGAGACACTGGAACTTGCCCTCGCACCTGGAGCAGCTAAAGCAAAAGGAAGACATGATGAAGTTAAGGAACTAAACAGAAGATTTCAGAAGGCAGCTCGAGAAGACAAAAACAAATATAACAACATGTGCAAGGAGCGGGAGGCAGAAACTCAGAAGGGAAGAATGCACTCTGTGTTTCTCAAGCTTAAGGAAGTGAAGAAAAAATTCAAGCTTTGAGTGGCAGCAGTGAAAGATTCTACAAGGAAAATATTAAATGATGCAGGAAACATCAAAAGAAGATGGGAAGAATACACAGAGTCATTATACAAGAAAGAATTGGTAGATGACCAACCATTCCAAGAGGTTGCATATGAAGAGGAACCAATGGTGTTGAAGGATGAAGTGGAAGCTGCTTTGAAAGACCTGGTGAAACACAAGGCTCCAGGAATTGATGGGATACCAATAGAGATGTTTCAACAAACAGATGCAGCACTGGAGGTGTTAACATGTTTATGCCAACAGATTTGGAAAACAGCTACTTGGCCAACTGACTGGAAAAGATCCATATTTTTGCCTATTCCCAATGAAGGGGATCCAAATGAATGAGCAAGCTATCAGACAATATCATTAATATCACACACCAGCACAATTCTACTAAAGATCATTCAGAAGCGACTGCAGCAATATATAGACAGGGAATTACCGGAAAATCAAGCGGGATTCAGAAGAGGGCGGGGAACCAGGGACATCAATGCTGAAGTCACGTCGATATTAGCTGAAAGCATAGAATATCAGAAAGATGTCTATCTAAGTTTTATTGACTTATTAATAAGTCAATAAATCAAAAGCATTTGATTGTGTGGATCATAACAAATTATGGATAACACTTTGGAAAATGGGAATAGCAGAACACCTAATTGTGCTCATGAGAAATCTGTACATGAACCAGGAGGCAGTTGTTCAAATAGAACAAGGAAACACTGAGTGGTTTAAAGTTGTGGAAGGTGTGTGTCAGGGCTGGATACTTTCACCTTCTCTCTTCAGTTTATATGCTGAGCAAATAATCCGAGAAGGTGGACTTTATGAGGAAGAACGCGGCATCAAGATTAGAGGAAGACTCATTAACAACCTGCGTTATGCAGATGACACAACTCTGCTTGCTGAAAGTAAAGAGGATTTAAAACATTTACTGATGAAGATCAAAGATCATAGCCTTCAATATGGGTTATGACCAAACATCAATAAAACAAAAATCCATACGCCTGGGTCAGCACGCAACTTCACAATCAATGGAGAAAAGATTGAAGTTGTCCAAGATTTTGCTTTGTTTGGCTCTATAATCAACACCCATGGAAGCAGCAGTCAAGAAATCCAAAGACGTATTGCTCTAGGAAAAGCCGTGGCAAAAGATCTCTTTAGAGTACTGAAAAGCAAAGATGTCACATTGAAGATGAAAGTGCGTCTGACTCATGCCATGGTATTTTCAGTAGCATCATATGGTTGTGAAAGCTGGACATTGAACAAGAGAGACAGAAAAAGAATTGATGCTTTTGAATTGTGGTGCTGGAGACGCCTATTGAATATACCATGGACTGCCAAAAGAACCAACAAATCTGTCCTAGAAGAAGTGCAACCAGAGTGCTCCTTGGAAGCAAGAATGGCCAAACTGTTTCTTACATATTTCGGACATGTAGTCAGGAGAGATCAATCCCTGGAGAAGGACATCATGTTTGGAAGAGTGGCAGGTCAACGCAAAAGAGGAAAACCCTCCACCAGATGGATTGACACAGTCTCTGCAACAATGGGTTTAAACATAAATAAGATGGTTTGCCTGGCACAGAATTGGCAAGTGTTTCCATCTGCTGTACATAGGGTCGCTATGAGTAGTACTCGACTCGATGGCACCTAACAACAACAACAAGATATAACTGTGGAAATGTAGTAGTAACAAAATCCTTTAAAGAATGGAAGGCAGAGAAACAGTCTCACTCTTGTGGGCCTGGGAGGTGTCTGCTTAGACCTTTGTTTCTTGGTTCCTCTGCTTCTTCCAGCTGGAAAGCTGACAGAAGAACCTTCAAAGCAAGAGTACACAGATAGGAGGGGATCCTGTGACCCCAGTTTTCTGAGGTCAAGTAAAGATGGGAGAGGAAATGGAAAATAAGGCTGAAGGGAAGTGTTGAAAGGGAGATGGGTGCTGGTACATCAAGCTAAGGTGAGGCTGAGGGTTATATTGGACTCGGAGGCATTTGTCTAATTGATGGAAAAGTTTCCTGGTAGGAAGGAGAGGAAGAGTAAGATTGGGATGTCAGAGTCTCAGAAAAGCTGGACCCGTCTGTCTCAGGACCTTGGAGCTCTGCCAGTGGGGCAGGCTTTCTCCCCTGGAAGCCAGGCTTGTTCAACTGGCCTCATAGTTCCTTCTCAGCTTCGGGAGTCAGGGAGAACCTGCACCCTCACCTACCATTTCCCAGGAGGTTTGCAGATCTGTGAGGAGCAGGTTCTCACTAGGACCCGAGGCCCTCTTCCTGTGTCTCATCATTAGGTTCCAACACTGTTCCCCAGAGCCCCTATTGAATGCGCCAAAACCCAGCAGTATTCTGCTGAAATTGAGGAAGAAGAGTTTAATGAGGGCCATTTTAATCACTATGTTCCCATATTTCATTGTTCCCAGAAAACAAATATTTGTGAGGATCCTTTTTACTCAGTGACTGACTTAAGTACAATATATGAACACGAGTCTCTCACATGTTGATTCACAGGAAGGGCCTACAAACCTTCCTATAGATTTCTTTTAGGCAAAATTAACTGCTTTTTTTCCCTTAAAGAGTAAAAGAGCCTTTTCATTCATCCACATACACTTTGGACAACACTATTTTATAGTAGGAGGAATTAGAACATTCTTAACATTACTTAGAGTATATGATTTGATTTTTCTAAATCAGGGTTCATACCTGTCAAAAATCCACAGTCTCCAATTTTATAGTAAGTGAACTTCCTATTTGGCAATACCCATTTATCTGTATCAAAACCCTGGACATTTTTGTTTATCACTTTTGGTTTCACTGATGTTCTGGTACTATACCCTTTTAAAATCCAATGAGTGTCAAAAAGGATATATAACAAAGATTCCCCTCCAGTAGCTGTGTGGGGTGTGGATAACATTCATCTAGAAGAACTGCCTTATTCATTTCAGAGAGAGCAGGGACTTTGAAGTGAAGACAATAAGAGCTGGAGGTGCTCTTTAGGATCCAGCCATTGCTTCTATATCATGCATTTATGCACATCCATTCTGTGTGTATAAAATGTGGTCAATTCATTTGTATTGGCTTAAAAGAATTTCCACATATGCCTACTTAAAAATGCTTTCAAATTGAGGATTCAGACTAATCTTATTCACGTCACAGTATAAATAATAAATGTGTGTTTATTTGGATTTTTTGATGGTGAAAGCTGTGCAGACAATAAGCTTATTTATTTGTGAAGAGGATTTATGTTAAAAGAATGTTCCCAGGATCATTAAGAAGAAAAAAGCCTGCAAAAAGCCACTTTAGTAAATTATAACTCTGAGGAAAAAATATGACAATAATAATTGCTAAAGTAAAAACCAAAGTATAAAATTTGTATATAGTTTATATCATGCATTTTCAACTTTTTTATTATTTAGTTTATTCTTGTCACTAGAAAAGCTACTTGTGCGAGATTAATTGGGATTTTAGAATGCATTGACTCTTTTGGCTCATATATAATTTAGTATATTGTTTTGAATCTGTGATGTTTACTATAATGATATTTAGCAATAGTGATAAGTGATTTTGGCTTGCTATGTGATTACTGTTATCACTATAATCATTATGCAGGTAAGGAATTAGAAGCCCAAAACAGTGAAGTTATTTGCCCAAATTTATATACGATCAAGTGGAAGCACTGAGATTTTTAACCCTGGCCATTATGAAACAGAAACTATATTGTTTAACTACCATGCTATATGGGGGCTGGGATTTAGCTCAGTTGGTAGAGCGCTGTGCTGCAGTCTCTGAGGTCCCGAGTTCTATTCTCAGCACCGCGAAAATGGGAGAAGGACATGGCAATCCACTCCCAAGGCAATCCCGAAACAGTCAGCCATTGAAAACCCTATGAGGGTCGCTATGAGTCGGATACCGACTTGATGGCACCTAACAACAACAACAACCATGCTATATGAGTTTTTGTGTAAGCTTGCTCATTGTTGTAGCAGGGAGAACTGACAAAAAATTATAGGAATAAAGATTTACTGAGGACTCACAGTTAGAGGATCTTAATCCATAGACACATGAAGGTACCATTGCAAGCCAGACATGGTGACAGGCAGCAGATGCCCTCCTATCAATGGCCAATCAGGAGCAGAGAGCAGAGAAAGCAAGTGGAATTGCAATGAGGTAAAACCTCCCATGGCCTACCCCTGTGTCTCCTTCCACAAAGCTGGGTCCCACCTCCCAAAGCTCTATAACTTCACAGGACTGCGCCACCTGTTGGAGACCAAGCATTTAAACACATGACCTTGAGGGGACATTTTAGATCCAAACCATGCCACTTTTCATTACTATATGATCCATGTAACACACTGTAGATAGGAAACTTATGATTTATTTAAATTTCACAAATCCAGGAAAGTGAACTTGGCACTATGGATTGAATGTTTATGTCTGCTGAATCCCCTACCCCCACCCCATCATTCATACTTAGAAGGTGAGGCTTTTGGGAGGGCACATAAACATAGAGCCCTCATGCTGGAGTTAGTGCCCTAGTAAGCAAAGGAAGAAACCAGAGCCTTCTTTGTTTCTGCCATTTGAAGATACAAGAAAGTAGTCCTCTGTGAGACAGGAAGAGAGCCCTTGGGAACAAAATCAGCTGCCATCCTGCTCAAGAACTTTCAGGACTATAAGAACTAAACATCTACTGTATATGGTATTTCATTGTGTCATCCTGAACAGACTAAGATACAGGGTGATGTTAATTCTTCTTTATTGTTGTAAAACATTTGAATTTAGAATAATTTCAAAAAATATATTCGCTTAAAATTATACATTTAAATTAATAACTTAATTAGCATCAAACTGATGCACTCTTCTTCACATCAAAGCCCTGTCTAATTTGAAACTTTTGTAATTTTATTCTTTCCAGTGAATTTAATGTTTACAGTAAATATTCATTAACATAAGAATGTGGCTTTTGAGTCAGGCAGACCTAATTCAAGAATTCAAACCTGAACCCATAACCACAGCCAAGAACAGATCTGGGTTAGAAGTGCAACCAGAGTACTCCTTGGAAGCAAGAATGTCCAGACTGCGTCTTACATATTTCAGACATGTAGTCAGGAGAGATCAGTCCCTGGAGAAGGACATCATGTTTGGGAGAGTGGCAGGTCAGGGAAAAAAAGGAAAACCTTCCAGCAGATGGATTGACACAGTCTCTACAGCAATGGGCTTAAATATAAATAAGATCATGTACCTGGCACAGAATCAGAATCAGGGAGTGTTTCAATCTGCTGTACATAGGGTCGCTATGAGTTTAACTCAACTGGATGGCACACTAGACTCGACTAACAACAACAACAACAACAAGTTACTTGGTTCTTGTGAGAGAGAAACTAACTTTTTCAGTGTTCGAAGTATAAAAGATAGTATGCTTGTTACTTATATGCATTACTAAACTTCATCTTTACATGAGAAATCTAAATTTGTTGTATGTATGTATGTATGTATGTATGTATGTATGTATGTATGTATTGGGCAGGATACACTATTTTTTCTAGTCTGGCCTTCAAATAATGATCCTCCCTTCTCAGCCTCCCAAGTAGCTGGGATTACAGGTGAGTGCCACCACACATGCCTTTTCTTATAGGAAAAAAAAAAAACTTGAGTTCAAAAAGTTAAGTAACTTACCTCAAATATTGTTGTTGTTGTTGTTGTTGTTAGGTGCCATTGAATCCAGTCTGACTCATAGTGACCCTATGTACAACAGATGAAACACTCCCTGACACCGTGCCATGTCTGGCACTATTGTCAATGCTTCTCTGCTATTCATGAGGTTTTTCAATAGCTGATTCTTTGTTGGAAGTGGTTGCTGGGTCCTTCTCCCAAGCCTATAGCACCCAACCAGGCAGTCTCCCATTGCAAGTAGTATCCAGGCTCAACCCTGCTTAGCTTCTGAGATCTGACAAGATTGCACACCAGGGGGCTAGGGCTTTAGGTTCAAATATCATGTTGTTGTTGTTGTTGTTGTGTGCCATCGAGTCGGTATCCGACTCATAGCGACCCTCATAGGGTTTTCAATGGCTGACTATTTCGGGATTGCCTTGGGAGTGGACTGCCAGGTCCTTCTCCCACTTTTGCGGTGCTGGGAATTGAACTCTGGACCTCAGAGACTGCAGCACAGTGCTCTACCCACTGAGCTAAATCCCAGCCCTTCAAATATCATAGATAGAAAATATCAGAGCTGTTAATTCATATCTAGATTTCACTGACTCCAAAATCCTTTTATTCTTTATCTACACCCTGCTGGTTCCAAAGTTGACCGAAATCTGCCTATGATGATTGAATGACATAATGTATGTAAAATATGCACTAGTTGCCTTAGTGTTGTTGTTGTTATTGGGTGCCTTACTGTAAATACTCAGAAATTTACATAAGAAGCTGCCTTTTATTTTCAATTTTCCTGGTAATATGTCATAGAAGAAAATCCATTTGGAAAATAGTATTTTCTAATACTAAAGTTTTAGGTATCATGATGCCTCTGAATGAAAGTTACGATGTGAGTCATAAACTTTTAAAGCTATTAGAAACCTTACACATAATCTTGTCTAATGTGTATTGTTTTAGTTTATTGAACTTCCAGAAAATGTCTCTTACCAGATATTTTCTCATGTAACTAGTCTAATATGAGCTGATGTGTTTGAATGGATGGAAAAGGACTGTCATCTTGCTGTAGGGGTCCCTGATGTACCTTTCTAGAACAACTGTGGCCCCCTATGGCAATATTAGAAAATTACCTCTAAGGTTCCCTCCTTTCCTTTTGTCTATTACCAAACTGATGACCACAAGAGCAAAATATCTGCTTTAGTTTGCATAGTTAGCTCTTTTAAGGCACCTTCTAAGACCTGGTCCAAGACTCTTTCCTGGACCCACATATGCATCACAATGTCTACAAGAAAGCACTAATTGGTATCTGCTTAAAGAATTTTTGAAATAATTTTTCTTATTCAAGGAGAGTATTAACAAAAAGTTATTCAGTCTTAGATGCCTAAGACAGTGGTTGTTTTTGTTTCATTTTTATAAAATTTCCAAGTATTGAGACCTTTCTTTATGAACTTTCAAGTTTACTAAACATGATTCTTAAGTGCAAAGAGTATGTTGTTGTTGTTGTTGTTAGGTGCCGTCGAGTTGGTATCCAACTCACAGCAACCCTTATAGGGTTTTCAATGGCTGAGTGCTTCGGGATTGCCTTGGGAGTGGATTTCCAGGCCCTTCCCCCATTTTTGCGGTGCTGGGAATTGAACTCGGGGCCTCAGAGACTGCAGCACAGTGCTTTACCCACTGAGCTAAATCCCAGCCCAGTCTATAGTTAGCCCCCACCCAAAAAAATAATAATAAAATAAAGCTAGAAATGGAGTCTATGAATTTCCAAGGCACTCACACTGCCTCCCCTGATTCTCTTGGTGTGGATACTTCAAACAATATGCTTCTACTAGGCCAGAAACTCCCTGAGATCAGTTTATTCATCTTTTTTAGTTACCTGTCCCTACCACCAATAAACAAACTGCTTGGTATTCACTGTGTGCTGGGTAAATGCTGGGCTACCGAATGGTAATTAAGGCATACTTTTGTTCTAAAGCAATCATGCTTTCTGCACAAGGACTTTACTGCAGAAATCAGAACTCCTCACACCAAATCCCCAAATACAATAGGTTTCTAAACCAACAAGGCTTCAGTTTTGAATTGTTCTAGTTCACAAAGTAGTTTTCTAAAAAGATACCTTTACCTACTGGGGACCTATCTCAGTGGCAGAGTACCAGGCCCTGGGTTCCAGCTCCAGCAACACAAATACAACAACAACAACAACAACTACTACTACTACTACTACTACTACTACTACTACTACTAGTAATAATAATAATAATAATAATAATAATAACAATAACAATAACAATAATATTAATGTGTGTCTGTAGTGCCAGCACTTGGCAGGCTGGGGCAGGAGGTTCCCTGGAGCCCAGAAATTTGAGAACAGCATGAGCCACACAGCAAATCCACATCTCTCAGAAAAAGAAACCACAATAAAATCAAAAATAAAAAGCTGCCCTTCCTTGAGTTCCTGCTGTGCTTAGATTTTGCATTTTCCAGCACCATGTTAAGTGCCAGGCTGGCTGAGTACTTTATTTATATCATTATTCATTCTCCAAAATCTGAAATCACCTCTTATGATACAAATGCCAGTGCCATTTTCCAGGGCAATAACTAGATAGACATGGTTATTGTCAAAATTTAGTCTTTGGGGTGACAAGCTTCTGCTATTCCCTTTATTTACGAAGACTGTGTTTATGCTTATAATCTCAGAATAAGTAATTCATGTGGTACAAACTTTAACTGTACAGTTATTTGATTACAAATACATTACCATTTAACATGCAAATATATTGTTGCAAATATATTTTCCAACTTGGATTTAGTGATTGGGAGCTGCACATTAACTTATAATAAACAGATTAACAAGATAAAGGGCAAGATACATTTATACACGCTAGCAAATTGCTCAGTTATCAGTAAGTCACTAAATAATCAGAGATCGAGAGGTTTTTAGCACCAAACTTAACAAATGGGAGCATTGTTTGATGAATGGAAGGTTTCGATAAAGCTTGTTTACACCATTCTTTTTACAATATCCAGGTGCCTGAGATCAGTACTTCCCTGAATGAAGACATTCTGAAGTGCTAGGGAAGAATAGATAAAATTTCTTTCTGCAATATGTTTCCTACAAAATAATATTTAGACCAATTCTGAGGGTCTGAGTGGGTCCCCAAAATATGGATATATATAATTTTTAATTTAATAAGACATATTGAATGTAATAATAATTTGAAGATATTTTCCCTAAGTTATAAAGGATTACACATTAAAAGAGAACTTTAGTATGGACAAACATATGGCTGTGTTAGTCAACTTTTCATAGCTGTGACAAAATACCTGAAGGAAATGATTTAATAGGCGGGAAGGCTTATTTTGGCCCATTGTTTTGGCCCATGGTCTATTGGATCTGTTGCTTCTGGCCCTGAGGTAGGGTAGAATATGATGGCGGGGAGCATGTGCTGGAAAAAATGAGTTACCTCTTAGAAAACTGGAGAGGGAGAGAGGGAAAAGAGGGCAGGGAGTAAGAGACCATATTACTCTGTTTAATAGAGGTAAAGATAATTTGAAATTACCTAGAAAATTCCAAGTGCAAGAAAGAAAGTAATACAAAAATGAAGAACACAAGAAAGACAATTGAAATGTAGTAATGCAGCAGAGAGGGCTTGGGAGACAGAGAATGTGAATTTTTAAAGTTTAATCTAGGATTGTTAGCCAGGTGCGGTGGTGCATTCCTTTAATCCAAGGGACTCAGGAAGCAGAAACAGGAGGATCACAAGCTCAAGGCCAGAGGCCACCTGCATAACTTAGTGAGACCCTGTCTCAAAATATTAAGTAAAAAAAATGGGGAGATGGTACAGCTCAGTGTCTGAGCTCTTCAAAAAAGTATACATGAGTTCCTAGGTTCAACTCCCAAGTACTGAAAGAAAAATAAGTTTATTAATGTGACTTCTTGCTCCATGCCTTTCTATGACTTTAAATGAAATCTATCACCATTGTAAATTATACATTATTTTAGGAGTGTATATTTCTGAGCATTTTAAATAGTTCTGAGTTTTATTCTCAAGATAGCAATTGGCAAATCCAGTAACCAAATGGCTGGACTCAAGAGCCAGAACACACAGGGACATATGATCTGCATCACATTTTGTGAAGTTAGTCTTGAGTCATCTAATGTGAGATGAAATATGCAGTTGTAAGCTAAATTGAGTCCTTACACCAGACAGAACTGGGAAGGGAACACATTCTAATTATATCATCCTACACCGGTGGACAAACTGTGCATGAAATAGGGAGTGACCGTATATGAAGCACGTTTGTTTTAGGAATAGGAAAGGATCATCTGATAGAAATTATGCCAAGTACTATGAGCTCAGCCTTTTAAATTGTGGAGGAATGTTCTGTTTGGAACTAAATGTGGCAAAGAGAGTTAGGCACAGTGTGATGTGAGCTCACTAACATTTTTAGGTAAGTAATTCCTTAAGTATTTATAGTAAGTAAGAAACTTGAAAATGATGACTTCACCGAGCACTGGTGGGCACCTAGCTACTAAGGGATCAAAACCTTTGTGGGGAAGGGAAAGAAAATCCATGTGCTTGGGAAATAGGACCTACAACGTGCTGTGGGATTCACCGTGTTGCATAGGACTTCATACCAAGAAATTATTAGGAACCTACAGGCCAAAGACTTTGAGAAGCCAGAAGTATCTTGGAGATGTCTGGATGTATAAAAGTTTTCTTTTAATTACTTATAATGATAATATACCTGTAGTGATGAAGAGCTTGGCATTTAAAATGAGATTACACAGATTGTAATCTAAAATAATGCCTGCCGCCATAGCACTGTGGTGTCCAAATCCCATCAGATCTCAGAAGCTAAGCAGATTTGGGCCTGGTTAGTGCCTGGATGGGAGACCACCTGGTAACACCAGACACTGTAGGCTTGTGAGAAGGACTGGCAACCCACTCCCAAAAATCAATCTGCCATTGAAAACCCTATGAATAGCAGAGAAGCACTGACAACAATGTTTTGCCTGTTGTATGTAGGTAGGGTCACTATGAGTCAGATACTGGCTCGAAGGCACCTACCAACAACAACAGCAATCGAAGACAATATACATACTTTTATATAAGTTTCTTTGTGCCATGGTTTCCTCTTTTATAAAATGTAGGAAATAATATTATCTAGCATAAAGTGCAGTTGTGATGATAAAACTAGATAATCCATGAGAAAAAAGTACTTTCTATACATGACATCTAAGAAACAGTGTCAAAATTTTGACTTTTGTTACATTATTACTGAGGTTTTATTTGTTTGATAGAATGTTCATTTTTGTGGTGCTGGGGAAATGACCCAGGGCTTTGCACATACTCTACAGTGCTGTACAGCTAAATGCTCTACAGCTAAGCTGCTTCCCAGCCCTTTTTGGAAATGTCTTATCTTGAGATAGGATCTCCCTAAATTACACAGGCTGCCCCTGGTCTCCAACTCAGCAACCTACTGCCTCCACCTCCAGAGTTGCTGGGATTACTGGTGTGTACCACTGTCCCTAGCCTACATTATTGTGATTACTATTATTGTAGAAAAGAGATTTGAAGAAAATATACTAGTACTGTTAACAGTAGATATCTTGACTTAGTTATGGATTTTTAAACATATGTGTATTTTGGGAGCTTTTTGTCTTCAATAAACATGCTACTGTGAATTGAGAGAATTTCCAAAGTGTTAAATTATTTACAAGTCAGAAAAATGCTTTTGCAGAGAATAAAGTACAAATGATAATTCTCAAGAGAAATTCCCTTAAATTTTCCTTTAGCAATTAAACAAAACTAATGTAATTCAAATTAGACTCTGCTTTGTGCCATCGCCTTTTTCTATTAAAAAAACTGATTAAAAACTAATATGTTTCACTTCTATTTTGCCTTAGGATATAAAATGAGGATAGAGTGTTGGGGTATATAAAACTAGGTTTGATGTTTCCTACTGACTTTTTTTTAGAATATTTTATATTTAGCAATTTGTACTTTTGCTTAAAAGAGTATTTAGGTTGTGATCTCTTTTATAATGTAATGCCATAGATCAGCACCACAAATCATTGTGTGAAGGTCAATAATGAAAGTAAATAGTGTCAGTGGAATAAAATAGTTCCAGTGCAAAAAGTATACTTTCTTTTTTGAGATAGGGTTTTGCTGTGTACCTGAGATGGCTTTGAATTTGTGATGCTCCTATCTCAGTCTCCTGAATGCTGGGATTATAGACATGCATGATCATGTCCCATTTATACTTTTCACTTGTGTGACTAAATAATATCAACTGAATGTGCTGTCCTTTAAAAGGAATTTTGAATCCTGTCAAGTAGATTTGAGTTTTAGTATGTGCTTCATACATTCTATTTACCTTCTCCCTCTGCCCTTTTCTGTGTCTTTATTAAGGGGAGGTCCAATCTCCTTTACCATGAACTATTCATTTCAATTTGCACTCAATATTTTTCTAACATGTCAGAACCTTTTTCATTACTCTTCTTGCTTTTTACAATGCCCCCAGCTGTATCTACTATGATATCTCAGGATACTATGACCTTTCTTATAAACATGCAAATGATAAATGGACATATTTTTATTTTTAATGCCAAGCATAAATGTTAAAGCACTACTGTCCCATTTGAAATCAACTTCTTAGTGCATTTATTGCAATGATAAGTATTTTTTCAAATACATTAGGCACTCTTACTTCAGAAGCATCTCACAAAAATGATTGTGTTGAATTACTATCTATATATTTGCTGGTATGCAGGCACTTACACTATTCAGAATGGCTATGGTATCTGGCTATATTACAATGAAACTTGGAGATTTATTTAAGAAATCCAGTTGAGGAGTACAGTATTGTTTCTGAAAATACAATTTAGGCTTTCTAGCAGACATTGGCTAGCCATTCATCAAGATTATGTTTAACATTCAAGTATCATTTTAAGTAGCTCTGAGTAAAGGCAAGTGTCAAAGACAGTTCATTGTCACCCAGTTCCTGCTCTTACTTTATCCTGTCATAAACAAAGCTCCAACATTTTAGACAGATTCATGGCCACTCATGCTGAGCCCACATTCACAGCTTCAATTGCATTCAGGGCCACGAGATGAGAACAGTCTTGCCAAAGTGGTATGAACAGATACAGTACATGGAACTTCTGATAAATATTCTTGTAAAGAAATTTTTGCCTTTTACCTTTCTTTTTCCCATGGAATAGTATTCAGAATAGAAATGATGGGGGAGGGCCTCCTTCATCAACACAGATGAAAGCAACATCCTATGGTCTGGTTGAGTTAGCAGAGGACGAACCTGGGTCCCTGGATAAGAATAATGCAGAGAGAGGCCACCTGCTGCTGCAGATACCCACAAGTTGAGCTTCCACTTGAGAGACAAATAACTGATCTGTGCATCTGAGTCACATTTCTTTTGGTCTCTGTTGAAACAGCCAAACAATGTCTTATTAATACCACTCGAGAATATGGGAAAATATAAAAATACATTTGTTTCTTCAACTTTTTGTTAGTAATTTTAAAGTACAGCTTAATGGGTCTTATGAAGTTCCATACATGCATTTCACTGGACATTGCTCATGTTTAATATTACATTTGTATAGAATCTTTAGTTGACAAAATGTTCCTCAATTTTATCAAAACCCACAAAAGCCTATGTGAGGGAAGTACTATATTAATCTCACAGAAGTAAAAAACTAAATCTTAGGAAATTTTCCTTTGTTAAGAGTCACCCCAATGAGTAAATTCAAATAACACACCTTTGAAAATGCAAAAGTCTCACTGAGAACAACCAGTCATAGCCCATGACAGATAGACAGAAAAAGACACAAATATGCATTACACCAACTGTACTTATTTGTTAACATGAGGCTATTGGCTCAACACCAGAGATATCTAAGGCTCTGCTTGCAATTCTTATTTGCATGCTGCATCTTATAGGTTGTAAAGCTTATAACATTTATTCAGCAAGTAGCCTTTAATAACCAGCTTGAAATCAGTTTAAGAAATAATGAGAAAGGGGCAGTATTGAGAAATCTTTGAGCTGACTACTACAGAGTTTGTACCCAAACTAGCTTGGCCTCAGGATTAACAAGGAGCTTGCATCTCAGCAGGAACTAAAGAGAAAAGAAATATTTATTCTATCTCATAGGTGCATTGATTCAGTCAAGTGCTATGCTTCTCCCCAAACTGGGAATTGAACACTAAGAAAAACCTTTAAATGAAAATCCTATTTTGACATGGAAAGTATTCTTAGGGAAGTGGAGAATGGACTCCTAGGCTGAAAGATGCTGCTATTAGAGAAATTTGAGAAGATGAAAGGGATATATTCGTATATTGTTGTTGTTGTTGTTAGGTGCCGTCGAGTCGGTATCTGACTCATAGCGACCCTCTGTACAACAGGGGAAACACTATTGTCAGTGCTTCTCTGCTGTTCATAGGGTTTTCAATGGCAGATTGATTTTTGGGAGGGGGTTGCCAGGTCCTTCTCCCAAGCCTACAGCTTCTGGTGTTCCCAGGCGGTCTCCCATCGAGGTACTAACCAGGCCCGACCCTGCTTACCTTCCGAGATCTGGTGGGATTGGATGCCACAGGGCTATAGCTGCAGGCATATTCGTATATACACAGAGCCTTTTCCTTCTCCCTCATGAATCCTTCATGTTTTAAAACACTACACAGTTCTAATCAGATAAACATTCACACTAGCATGAGTCACACATAAGTGACACATGAAATCAATAGTAAATTTGCTTTCCTTTATTCAGTTCTAGTCCACCCATGTCACTTTCCATTTAATTGTCACATAAAACAAAGAATTACTTCTCTGTTTTAATCCTTTGAAATTTAGTGAAATATCTATTGATTGTTTCAATCAACTGTTGAGGATAAAAAAGGTAAAATATAATATTACTTACATCAGCATTTTGTTTTGTTGTACTAGGGATTTGAACCCCGGGCACACATGCTTTTCAAGAGCTCTACCACTGAGCCACACCCCAACTCAAATTTTATTCTTTTATCTTGAGACAGGGTATCTCTAAGACACCCAGGCTGCCTCTGGCTTCAAACTTGCCATCCTACTGCCTCCACCTCCTGTGTCACTAGGATTACAAGTGTGAGCCACTTTGCCCAGCTATTTACATTAACTTTTTAACTGGTATTTGTTCCACTGAAATTCTAGTACGTGCAAATCTAGTTGCAAAATGAACTGAGTTTTTGAATCCCAATTTAGCTCAAACTAGTTAAGCCTCTAGGGGCTTAACTTTCTAATCTGTAATATATGACTATGGGCAAGGGTATTATGGTTAGAGATGATTATTTAAAATACTTAGCATGTATTTGCAAATTACATGTATCAATATACAGATTTTCTCTGCATTTATACTGAACTATCCTTCAATTGTGCTCGCTTCAGCAGCACATATACTAAAATTGGAACGATACAGAGAAGATTAGCATGGCCCCTGCGCAAATTCGTGACACACAATTTCGTGAAGCGTTCCATATTTTGGCTGGGATTTAGCTCAATGGGTAGAGCGCTGCGCTGCAGTCTCTGAGGTCCCAAGTTCAAATCCCAGCACCGCAAAAATGGAAGAAGGGCCTGGCAATCCACTCCCAAAGCAATCCCGAAACAGCCATTGAAAACCCTGTGAGGGTCGCTATGAGTTGGATACCAACTCAACGGCACCTAACAACAACAACAACATCCTTCAATAGTGACTTGGACATGGAATTATGAAAAATCTCATCCAATAGAAATATATTATTGGTTAAGCAGAAGCTACATATCCCATGCAAAATCAATACCAACATAACCCCCATCCCACTGGAACACCTCTGCTGACCAAACTGAGGAAGCAAGTGATTTAAGCTCACATGATTTTCTTGGCAATAGGAACATAAGCCAAGAGATAAACTTTTGTTTTGCATCCCTATATTATTTTTTATCATGTGACTATAACCTACAGTTTCTGAAAAGGTAGCTAGAAAGTTTTAGTTTTCTTAAAGAATACTTCTTTAAAATCTTCTCATTACCATCTGCCAAATGCTAATATCAAACATAAACAACTCTTTTCCAAAGAATTAGTGGTATTTCCGTGACTTATTTTCAAAGTTCAGCATTTTCATTTAGCTGATCAAAATCTGTTGAAGATGATAATTATGCCAAGTTAAAGAAAAACATTCAAACACTCAAAATCTTTAAATGGCTTTTAGCCAATTTTTATTTCTCAAATGGTATCTTTCTACTTATTGAAAACTAGCTTAGGTTATAGCCTTTTGTCACATTCTCAGTAAATGTTAAATCAATGCACGATGAGTAGATTTGTATCTCTAAAAATAACCTCTTTCACAGGAAGAAGAACTAAGGAAGAGTGGGGAAGCCAAATATGCCCACTTGAGTGATGAACTTCATGTATTAATTGAAGTGTTTGCTCCACCTGGGGAAGCTTATTCACGTATGAGTCATGCATTGGAAGAAATTAAAAAATTCCTGGTTCCTGTAAGTGTTCTTTGTTTTTTTTTTAAGTGTTTCTCATTAGTTTCTAATTTAAAATGTCTTTGATCTTCACTGATTTCTCAGAAAGAAATTCATATTGCAAACTAATTACCCATAGGTTGATACAAAGCTAAAATAAACAATGAAAAAGCGCTTATGGTAGGGCTTTGCATGTTGTCACATACTGCTGGTTTGACAGCACTATTTATCTTCAGTCCATTGCGTGCTATGCATCACTTCACAGCCATTAAAAATAAGGCAAACACATAAGTACAAATATATAATTGAACTTGTGTACCTTTTTTGTGCCTTAATCACTTGTTATGCATTGTTGGCAATTTATAATTAATAGAACACTTGCAGATATAGAAATTATATGTGTGATATTTGTAATAATGCAATAATATTCAAAAATATCAAACACATTTTATGTGGCAGTATGCCAGGTGCTGGCTCATTATAAAGTACAGTATAAAATAATATTAATAGAGAGAGACATTTGTTGGCCTCAAGCAATAATTAGAAAAATAAACTCGGTGCACTATGTAAGAACAACAGAGAATGTTCATTTAGGAAGGCAGCAAATTCAGAGTTTGAAATTGAGTATAATTCTCTACTGATTTTCTAAGAAATGGAAGAAGGTTAAATAAATGAAGTTTCCTAAAGGTTGACAATTTAGCATTCTAGGAAGAGGTCTTTCAAATAAGAATCTTGGCATGAGGCATAGAGCTGGGAATAAGATAATGAGAAGAGAATGCTGAGTAAAGTTTTCTGGAGCATCTGGGAAAAGAAATCTTCAACAGAGAGAGTGATAGCTAGGATTAACCTACAAAACAAAGAAACTAGATTTCTAAACTAAGCAATAAACTCAGAGGAAATGGATATGATTCATTGATTGGCAGTGATTTTGAGGATGGAAAAGAAAAAAATATCAGAGAATTTCTAGGATGTATAAACACCAAGATCTATCCACAATATCTACTTATACATGTAGCTTAAAATATTTTTGCCAAGACAATGTTATAGAATAATCTCATACCAAATCGAATATTCTTTAACTTCATAAACACACAGAATTTCTGCTCAAGTTATTATCTGATACTCACCTAAAAACCTTCCAAATAGATCTTGTATTTCTTAAGAATAAGGATGTTATGTTTCCTTTTCCTTTTGCTTTGAAACTAGATGCTTAGTGCTACATTGGATAAGGAGTTTTACTAGATTTAGTTCAGATCAGAGCAGAAATACACAGGACAGAATAAGGCTAAGATTGCTTACATTGCTAATTCATTTCATGACTGTAGTTAAGTTATTTAAATTATCTGAGCTTGAGCTTATTCATCTTTGAAATGAAGATAATAATAATTGACTGGCCTCTCTAACAGTTACTGTGAATATTAAATAAGATAATGCATATGAAAGGACTTGGAACATTATAAAACACTATAGGAATGAATTTTTAAAATTTATTTTGTTGTTTTTAGAGACAGAAAGATCTATGGATGATGTTTTGAGCTAAAATATGTTAGACAAAGCTGTATTACATTAGTGTGTGCGTGTATATATATGTGTATATATATGTATATATATGTATATATATATACACATACACATACACACACATATATATATATACATAGAATTTGCTGATATATATATATATATATATATATATATATATATGACTTAGGCTATAGGCTATGTTATAGCCTACAATAGCCTATATAGCCTATAATATAGCCTAATATATAGCCTATATAGCCTATGATATAGGCTATGTTAACCAGAAATGTCAATAACACGTCTTCCCTTTGCATGTCTTAGACTCATGATACTTGTAATCATTTTATTTACATCTTTGCAATATACCTGCATGCGACAAGGCTGTCAGTATCTTCCTTGGGAAACACCATATCCCCATCATTCACCATCATGCTTGGCACAATATTGGCTTGACTGTCTGGCTGGTGGAATGGGTGATCAAAAGGCAGCAACAGTGATGTAGAGCAATTCAATAAATACCTGGGTTACATTTGGGGACTGATATCCCCAAATCAACATGTGCCATACATATAAATCCTGATGAAGAGTGAAAGTCTTACCTTTGCCAGTGTGACTCAACTCTCTGATTGCCATGACTTCATCTCTGTACATCAATTGCTCACTCACTGTTCTCCAGATGTGCAGACTTTGTTCGTCCAATATGCCAGGGTCACTTCCCACTAAGGGCCTGTTGACATGACTATCTCCTTGTCATTCAGAAATAAAGTCAGATGTTCATTTTGTAGGACATTTTCCTCAACCACAAAATCTAAAGTAGCTTCCTCCTTTATGTTCTATCAATCCTGTTGTAAATTGTTTCCAGTATCATTGGCTGCTCTATTTAACTCCTCAACTTATTGTTCCATCATATTCTAACCATTTTCACTTATTTATTTCACTCATGGGTCTTATCACCTTTAGATATAGTATGTGTATGTTTGTATGTATGCATGCAGGTGTGTGTATATATACATTTATATGTAAAATGTATGCATATATGTACATTTATATATATAATGTATTAGTTTATTATTTGTTTCTGTGTAAGAATATAAATGTCACTGGGTTACTGATGTCTCCATCGATGTTGTGTTTGTAAATTTTGCCAGCAACAAAAATCTTTCTCCCTTATAAATTTTTCCCATTTGCCTTGTTTGCTTCAGTTCCAAGTGAAGGGTGGTTTCTTTACTTTAACCATCACCAGAATCACAAGGAGCAAAAACGAACTGCCAGTTTGTTTCATTACATGAAATCACTTGGTTATCCAAGTTACTTCTCACATTAAATTGACAGAAATGCTAACATAGCTGGACATTAACATTTACAGATATCACAGGTATATAATCAAAACCACTTGGATGCATTCTAGAGCATCACAGAAAATTAATGTAGTGTACAACCCTGAAATTCCACTGATAGCTTGTTCCTCTACAAAATTAGGTGCCTTTTCTTGGTTAGAACTTCGTACCTTCTCCCTCATGTAAATATTATGTAGAATTTGCCCATGTTGGGCTATGTGCAGGGTTTGTAATCATCAAGACTACTGACTTGAGAACTTATAATTCCTTATGAAATGTAACTCCTTATGAAATGTCTGAATGCTTCAAGATATTAGAAACCAACTCCATTTCAACACCTAAATGAGTTGTAAAAGATTAATTATCAATTCTCTGGAGGGAATTTCCAGCCTGCTGGTCTCCATTCAGACAATACAGCCTCATTGAAACAAGTCAGTAAGTCAGTAAAACATTAATTTGAACATTGTCAAATTTTAAATCTGTAATGTTTTGGAGTTGTGTTGTACTAGAATTTTCCTTTTATTTGTTTATCTGTCCTAAAAGTACAGATTAGGACTATTAAATAAATTACCCAGATAATGACAAAACAGGTATAAAATCCTAAATTACTATATGCTTCAATAGTGTTAGTACACTACTCTTCCTTTTATAAGCTATAAAAAAGAAAAAATATCGCTATTATTATTTTTAAAACTTCCATTTTTTTTTTTTAGTACAGGCACCAGGATGGCATATATGATCATGAAGGTTGTGTGGCTTGCATCCTGTATGGGATGACATTTACATCATAGTTTGTGACTGGTTCCCCTTTGCCACAGACCAGCTGCAGCCTAGATAGAATCCAGGGTCTCCCGAAGGGGGATGAGGAGTCTGCGATGGGTAACAAACACAGCAGCTCGGAGGCAGTGTGATCTTATTCCATTTATTTCCAGATTATCCAACCTTTTTATACAGAATTACCATTCATTAAGTCTTATGAAAGGTCAGAAAAAGATAAGGAAGTTGGTTGCATTGATGGAATTACCTGATCAATTGTCACATGAGTGTCAGTTGATAATCAATCAAAGTGGAAGAGGAACTCAGAGACAAAGTGTGATTATCTTAAAGAAATAAACCAAGAGACCTGAGCATCTATATTTCCTGTAACAATTGACTATTCTTAATATTTATGTAGGAATTTAGGGTGGTTAACTGCCACCTGTGTGTCACCCCATTGAGTCTGTTGTTATGAAGAATGGGTGCTTTTGCTTACTGTAGAGCTATCCTTACAAAGGCTTTTGTTTGAGGAGTTTATGCTGCTGGAAGTCATTCAGGGATTTCCATTCAAGAAAGCCTGAGGCTTGTCAACTCCCAGTCTGAATTGACATAGCCCACAGAGCCAGAAGGGAGTAGGACCTGGCGAGCCACTCCCGAAACAACTAGCCATTGAAAACCCTATGGATAGCAAAGAAACACTGTCAGATATAGTGCCGGAAAATGAGGCCCCCAGGTTGGAAGGCACTCAAAAGACTACTGGAGAAGAGTTGCCTCCTCCAAGTAGAGTCTACCATGATGAGGGAAATGGAGTACAACCCTAGGGTGTTCAATGTGATGATGTGACATGACTCAAAATGAGGAGGAACAACTGTAAACATCCATTAATAATTGGAACATGGAATGTACGTAGTATGAATCTAGGCAAATTAGAAATTGTTAAAAGAGAAATGGATCGCATAAACATTGACATTCTAGGCATCAGTGAGCTAAAATGGCCTGGCATAGGCCATTTTGAGTCAGACATTCATATGGTCTACTATGCTGGGAATGATAAACTAAAGAGAAATGGGGTTGCATTCATCAACAAAAAAGACATTTCAAGATCAGTCATGAAATACAATGTTGTCAGTGATAGAATAATATCCATACGCCTACAAGGAAGGCCAGTTAATATGACTATTATTCAAATTTATGCACCCACCACTAAGGCCACAAATGAAGAAAGGGAAGACTTCTATCAGCTTCTGCAATCTGAAGTAGATCAAACATGCAATCAAGACATACTGAGAATCACTGGTGACTGGAATGCAAAGGTTGGAAACAAAGAAGAAGGCCCAGTAGTTGGAAAATATGGTCTTGGTGACAGAAACGAAGCTGGAGATCGCATGATAGAATTTTGTCAGACCAATGACCTTTTCATTGCAAATACATTTTTTCAACATCATAAACGGAGACTATACACGTGGACTTCACCAGATGGAACATACAGAAATCAAATTGACTACATATGTGCAAAGAGACGATGGAAAAGCTCTGTACAAAATGTCAAAACAAGACCAGGTGCTGACT
>VMDO01025470.1:0-28134 GCA_007922755.1 Pedetes capensis
AAATAACAAATTTGTGATAGATGGAAGCTCTTCGAAGAATTTCAGGCTATACCAAAAAATGTATCCTGTGTTTGCCCACTAGATTCATGTGAGGAATTTGTGGCCCAAATGAGTGTGAAATGATCAGTCAGTATGGTGTAATCACACAGTTTCTCCATTGTACTTACTAGTTCCAGGGTCAGTTAGAACAATTATGAAAACATACAGTAGCCCGAGAAACAATTCAGCGCTGGCAGATTATTATTATTATTATTATTATTATTATTTATTTGCAGTACTGGGGGTTGAACTCAGGGTCTTGTGCTTGCATGCTCTGCAAGTGCTGGACCACTGAGCTGCGCCCTCAGCCCATTTTTTCATTTTTTGAGACAGGGTCTCGCTAAGTTACGCAGACTGCCTCTGGTCTTGAACTTGTGATCCTCGCTGGCAGATGATTTTAAAAGAATGCTAGTGAATCAGTTTGGAAATGGCCCAGCAGAACAGCATGTTCTCTAGCTCGTCCCCAGCGGATGCAGGCAGAACATAAAGATTACATAGGGTCGCTATGAGTCAGACCCGACTGGGCGGCACCTAACAACAGATGGACCGCTGGAACATCGCAGGAGGAGCCTACAACCCTGGAGGACAGAAGATCAGAGAAGGCAGGGGGACGTGCCGGGAGGCACAGGCGATAGCCAGGCTGATGGTCTGCCTTCTGAGAAGCTGGTGGCAGAGCGAGGACCTTGTACCTTACCTAGCCCCAGGAGACAAACACAAGCACATCTTAAAGCCAAGCTCCTGGGAAGAAAATGTGCCAGGGTAGTGTCATTATTTTTCACGGAGCGTGGGTTTGTGCCGTAAGGGTGTCAGAAGGCGGAAGGCAGATGTCTGGTTTCTGGCCAGTGCTTCCTCTGTGTGATGAGAGACGGAGACTTGATCTCCACAGTGTGTGAGGTTCTTGGTGGTATCCATGGGATCATAATTAGCCAGATTGTGTGGGCAAGCTATCCGCTTTCAATTGGAGTATGGTTGTTTTCAAAGTAAGCTGGTCGCAGGGTGCAGAACGCATGAGCTTCTTCAGGACAGAGCCAGGTCTTGTTAGGCAAAGGTCGATAGCCCCATAAATAGAATGTCTGCACCCCTGTAAAATTAACACAAGGCAAGTTGATCTAAGGTTGACTCAGAAGGAAAAGATATGCCCTCTCTTTCTCTTTTATTTTTTTAAGAGTAAGAACTTGAATTTGTCAATAATAAATTAAAAACCCTCCTGTAAGAGAGTTGTCAATCTGAGAGGCTGTATTTCCCATGTCCAGTCATAAAGCTACCTATTATTTTGGTAAGAAATGTCTAAATTGAAATTCCAAAGGGCATTATAAACTTGAATTAAAAAGGTAATGGATTTTTTAATAAGTTCTGGGTCAAGATGTATTATCAAACTATTTTCCATAGGGCATAGAATATACCATCAATCCTTTTAATAATACCAGATCTAGTCTGTCTTCCAGCAGCCAGCTGAGGCTGCTCTCTCTGTTATAGTCTCGCCCACCATCTCTAACAAATAACAAGACGGCCGATGAAGCGTTTTAAATAGAACCATTTCCTAGAGAAACTGTTACTGGCAGAGGCAGGTTCGATCCAGACCTGGATCACTTGCTTTGGGAAAGCCACAGATCAATATTGTTTGGGAGTAAGTAATGGTAAACATTGTAATGAATTAAGTAAGTCATAAAACAAAGGATCTGTGCCCTGACAGGTGGCCTTATTCTACCTGATTGCTCTGATTCAGGACTATGCCGAGGATCATTCTGTGTGCTCTGAGGTTCAAAGGGCTTTCAACACACAATTTTAATGATACTCACCACATACAAGTCACAAAAGTACTATGTCTGCAAATGCTTAAAGACCAACAGAGGACTTGACTATGCATTTAGAAAGCAGTCTGCATACTATGAGTTGTTTGGAGATTTCATTGTTCCTCTTTTATGGCCTGGCTCCAAAGCCAAAAGAGTGTCTTTAAACCATCCTTTCCATCACTCCTAACTGTTTGACTCTGCTGTACTCTACAAACCGTTCTTCTGTGTGTTCTACTAGAATAGTCCCTGGCATGCACCCAGTATCTGTCCTTCCTTCTTGGGTACTGGGAGCATGGACAATTCCATATGTAGCCATGGAGAAGAAAGGGTAAACTTGTAACTATACATCAACAGAAGTAAGTGGTTCTTATATCCTCAAAGAAACAAAAAATTATTGAGTTATATAAAGAAAAAGCTGTTTCATTACATATTCGGAGACCCCATGATCAGGAATGAGTTGGCATTTGTTGTTGTCTAGCTATCTTTGCAGTTGTAATCATTTTAGATGGTTTCAGGTTATTGCATAAATTTACTGTATAATGTAACTTAATTATGGAGGCATTAAGTTAATTGTTACAAATTGTCTTCTGTTTTCTCCATCTTCTATAAAACAAAGGTCTCTCTAAGATAAAAGGATGCCTGCCTCTTTCAGCATGGACATGTGTAGAGAAAGAGTGGATCTGGGAAACAAATTTGTCCTTTTTCTGGAAATGGGAACCACTCATAAAACATTTGGTGAGTTCAAGGTCCTCTGCTCCCCTCCTCCCTCCTATTCATAGAGCCTGTTGGGAACCCTGAGGTAGCTGGGGTAGTGGCTCATTCCTGGATGCATCAGCTTCAGATGTGGAGATTTCTAAAAACTCTGAATGACAGAAGAAATGATACATTTCCCATTCAAAACGGGTGAGATTAATATTCAGCAATCACTGTATATAATTTAAAGAGAAACATGAAATGAAGCCTTTATGCAGGCGCAAGGAGTTGGTTTAAGGCCACCACATACCTGAAGGTGTGTGGCAAAATTGTAAACTATTGCTCAGGAGTTTGAGGCCCCTCCGAGATTTTCTCACAACCGTAATCCCATCGCCAGTTTTTATGCATGTCGTGGACTTGTTTACCAGCTGCGTTGATGTAAGGCGTTCAGATGTCTCCTGGTATTGCTTGTCTCTCTCTGAGCATCTTTATGCACTATATGCCCTCATTAATTTTGGAAAGAATTTTAAAGAGTGCTCAAAGAACACTTCCAATTAGCAGCTGATTTTTTTCCTAAGGTGTTGGAGTGCAAATCTCATTGAAACAACCCCCAGATGGTTGAATTTAATTCTAAAAACGGTCCCAGGTAAGAAAAAGACTAACTGATGTCTGGAGGTCTCCACAAACCTTCTAACAGAGTTAAAATTCTGGTATTGCTCCCTTTCCATTAGCGCCAGTTCCCAGTTTTAAATTCTGTTCTGCGTCTCTAAACGTTAGACCTTGAGCAAACCCACTGTTTTCATTTTCTCTAAAACTTCATCAGGTGTCTGTTTTGTTGGTGGGATGCCGTGTCCTAGCTGAATTTGTCTCGACACTTTTTCCCTGCCAAGTGACATCCGTGGCAATTTTGTAGGTGCTGTGCTGGGGGTGGAGTTGTGTAGAGTGGATGCTGTGTGTGGAATGTTGCTGGAAACGGAGGGGCAAAGCGCTCATGGGAAACAAGGGATAGTTACTCATCACTTTCATGACCCCAGGAGGCTGGAGGTGAGTACAACAAAAAGCGTTTCCTGGTCCACAGTACACAGCGAAGGCTTATTGAGGGACTTGCTGAGGGAGAGTCTAGGTGAGGTATGCGAAGGTGGCTGAGAGTTAAGAAATGAAAAAGCAAAAGTAGAGGAGTGAATTGGAAAGTGTGTTGATGGTGCTGTTCTCTCCCTTCCATGAAGATTGGCTTCATCTTACTTCTGAGTCTTCCGTGACCTCTAGGTTGTTGTTGTTGTTGTTAGGTGCCGTCAAGTCAGTATCCAACTCATAGCAACCCTATGTACAATGGGAAACACTATTGTCAGTGCTTCTCTGCTGTTCATAGGGTTTTCAGTGGCAGACTGATTTTTTGGGAGGGGGTTGCCAGGTCCTTCTCCCAATCCTACAGCTTCTGGTGTTCCCAGGCGGTCTCCCATCCAGGTACTAACCAGGCCTGACCCTGCTTAGCTTCCGAGATCTGACGGGATCGGATGCCACAGGGCTATGGCTGCAGGCTGACCTCTAGGTATCTACCACTATTTCTAAACAGCCTACCATCTCCCCACTCCCAGGTACCCAGCACAAGTCCCCATAGAGTGAGGGACCAGATTCCTCTTTCCCTTTTGGGCCTCTCACTGCTACAATTGCCTAGCCCCCTGAATACCCATTATGTTCCACCTCTCCATCAACCACAGCCAAAGCTTCCTTTCCATATCCTTTCCTTCTTTCAAAAAGGACCATTTGCTATGTGAAAAAATAATTCAAGTTATCAGGAAAATTTGGGGCAAATCACCAGGGATATTTTTCCATTCCAGACAAAGAATGTTTTATTAAAATTTCTGGGTAATAATGGCATTTGTTTATTCTCATGCTTCCTAAATTTTAGTCATTCCCATACCATCTTCAGCATTTTTGTCTGTTTGCACCTATTGCCAACTTAAACTTATTTTAATTAACTTTTAAAGTTTACCTAGATTTCAGTAAAAGGAAAGTTTGTATGGCTGTTATCTCACTGCATTTTCTGTTGCTGTAATGGAGTATCTGAGGCTGGGTAATTTTATAGACAACAGAAGTTTATTTTGGCTCTCGGTTCTGAAGGCTAGGAAGTGCAAGAGTGTGGTGCCCATGAAGGCTCCATGCTTCACCTGATGGCAGAAAGCAAAAGGGCAAGGCGGCATACGTGGAGGAGAGGCAGCGTGGCTCCATAGCAACCCACTCTTGTGATAATCAACACAGTTCTGCAGGTTCTCACGATCCAGCCCCCACCTCCTGCCAGACCCACTTCCCAGCACTGCCACATTCCAACTAGCTAACAGTGACATGCAGAGGGCTTTGAGCCTGAGGTCGATTTTTTTTTTAATTAAAAAGGAATATTAGTAAGAATTAGAGATGATTTCAATTATCTTAGCATCAAACTGGGAATTTCTCCATGATTCACCCATAAAGAGTACAACAGACTTTCAAAACTAATACCCCTTGTAATGTCTGTGTTGTTCAATTTTGTGTTCACATATCACATGACATCATGTTTGGGAGAATGGCAGGTCAATGAAAAAAAGGTAGACCCTCGACTAGATGAATTGACACAGTGGCTGCAATCATAGGCTTAAACATAAAAATGATCCCTGGCACAGAGTCAGGGAGTGTTTCGTTCTGTTGTATATAGGGTCACTATGAGTTGGCACCTAACAACAACGTATCATTGGTAGCACTTGTCCTGCTCAGACTCAGTGCCAAGACAAGATTCATTAAATCATATGAATTTTCAAGTGTGAAGGAGGAGGGCAAAACATCTCAGGCATCCTGGTGAGGAAGGATCTCACTCCATTACTTTACGGCCAGTCCCAATAGGAGAGAAAAATCTGGAGTGAAGTAGTTCTTGCGTTCTTTCTTTTCCTCCTGAAGAAAATGGAGGCTCCGTGGAGAAAGGCTGGCAGGGGAAGAGGGAATGCAGTGCAGGCAGCACTCCACCTAACACGAGGAGATGTGTGGTGTGCAGATTAAACGTAGGTTCTTTTAGAGAACGTTGTGGCAATAGTTCTATGGGAAGTCCTTTGTGTTTATTTGCAAGTTATTGAGATAAAACTAGGCTAGAGTTTAGCTCAGTTGGTAGAGTGCTGCTGTGTGCTTTCTGAGGCCCTGTGTTTGATCCCCAGCACCCCACAAACAGGAGAAGGGCCTGGCAGCCCACACTGGAAACAATCTCAGAGCAATCAGTCGTTGAAAACCCTAGGAACAGCAGAGAAGCACTGACACACTGCAGGGCATGGCACAGTGTCGGGGAGGGTTTCATCTGTTGTACATAGGGTTGCTATGAGTCGGACCTGACTCCAAGGCGCCTACCAAAAGCAAGATAAAACTATTTTTTCCTCCTGAAATTCCATCAGTTGGTCAATTGTGTTGTAGAACGAAGTTTATAGGGATTTAAAATGCTGGAACAACCAGAAAACCCACATTTTAGGTGTCATGGCATTTGATACTTTCCCTTTAAGCCTTGTTGTTAGGTGCCTTAGAGTCGGATTCAACTCATAGTGACCCTATGTACAACAGATGAAACACTACTTGATACTGTGCCATGCCTGGCACTATTGTCAGTGCTTCTCTGCTATTCAAGGGGTTTTCAGTGGCTGATTTTTTTGGGAGAGTGGGTTGCTGGGTCCTTCTCCCAAGTGTACAGCACCTGGCGTTCCCAGGCAGTCTCCCATCCAAGTACTAACCAGGCCCGACCCTGCTTAGCTTCTGAGATCTGAAGGGATCAGATGCCAGGGTGGTTCAGCTGCAGGCTGTTAAGCCTTGGACATTAATAAATAAAATTCTGGCTGATTGAATGTGTAATCTTATAAATTTAGGTGCTCTTCACTTGGAAGAGCTGTAGTTCTTTTTTAAAAACTGAAAACTCCTTTAGCCTCTTGACTCTAGATAGAAGTCCATGGGGGGGGGGGAATGCTTCCAGCATTCACTCTATAAGTGTTAAATTTACAACTTTGTGTCGTGAGTGAGTCTATGAATAACAAAATTTAAGGACTCTGAATTTATGAATGAACAGGCAGCTTTGAACTCCTTATGGGAACAGGCACCACATGCCATTCAAAGGTAATTTCCCTTAGACATCTCATTTATTCATCTTCTGCCTCCAATGCCAAGGGCTGTGTCAGGCCTTGAAAGGCAACATGTCAGTGCGTGGTAGCCCAGAGAAAGAACGATCCAGCTGACAAGTGGTAGCCTCCTCAGTAAATCATGGGTCCCATAGAGAGAAGTAGATTGCAGAGCGGACTCATTAGAAAAAGATGTAGAAGGAGGAAAGGAAAACAATAATAAGAAACTTGCCATGAATCAGCGAATGAGAAATGTGACTCTGAACGACATCTGGTAGAAGATAAAAATTATCTGATTTTGTGAAGCAAAACCTTTAAGAAATGTTTGCTAAACAGTGTTGAAAAAGTAAAAATTGTTATGCATAATGATAAGAAGAGACAAAACCAAGTAAGTCTTTTTTTTTTCTTTTATGTTAAGTTAAGGCCTATCCAAAATGGTGGAATTAGAGTGGAAATAAGAGCTTGTGGATGCCAGAGGAGGGCAGAGGTAGAAAGGGGACAGGTACGTGGTCATTCCAGAATGGAATGGGTTATATTTAATTCTTCCGCTTTTGTATTAGGAGAATTTCCACATCATTTAGGTTTTCTGAAGGTTTCATTTTATAAGGTTTAGGGCAAATTTCTTTAAGGAAAAAAAAAAAACTGATAGACTGCTAAGCACAGGGGCTTAAAATGTGCCTGTGAAATTGACCCTTATGGTAATCCCACCTCTGTCCCCTTTAGTGACTCGTGCCCTGCAGGACAAGGCTAAAGGCAGACTTTGGGCTGCTGCAGGGGCAGGTGGCCTTTGGTTCATCTTCTTGCATGGATTGACTTGGGTCACTCTGTCCTCAGCATTAGCTAGGGAGAGAGAGATGTAATTCTGGAGCAGGTATACAAGATAGAGCAGTTATGTTTGACTAAAGGAGTGATTGATGATTGTATTTGTGTGTGTGTTTCAGAAGGGTAAAGGGATCCGCAAAACCAATCCTTTTGCCTCTTTTTGAATAGCCAGAGGACATGGGGTACAAAGATGAAGGCAAGTGATAAGTGATACATGGCTTCTGCTTCCAGAAAGCTCGTGGCTTTAGGTGTGAGGAGTTGGGAGGCAGAAGGAGGCCGGAGCTTTTCACCAAGGGATGTATTTGGGGTGAAGACTCACGTTCACTCATTGAACAAATATTTATGGAAAGAACAGGCCTGATGCCAGCCCACAGGATGCTTACATTCTAGGTGTGAGAAACAGAGAGGAGGTAAATAAATTATGGATGTAGCTATGGATATAGGTGCCATCAAGTTGGGTCTGATACATAGCAACCTTATGTACAATAGAGCAAAACACTCCTGACACTGTGCCATGCCTGGCACTATGTCAGTGCTTCTCTGCTATTCATGGAGTTCTCAATGCTGGTTGTTTCCTGAGTAGGTTGCCAGGTCCTCCTTCCGTAAGTCAACAATTACGAGTATTAAAATATTTAAGTATATAAATATACGTTTGGTGACATACTTCATATCTGAGAAACATAAACTAATGTAAAATAAAATTTAAGCTTCATATTTTCTTCTAGCCAATCATGTTTCCGATGCCTTATCATCTTCCTCTTTTGACCTAGGAAATACATCTAATCCTTCTATTATGATGAACTCTAAGTCAAGAAGGATGTGCTTTTGCTCAAGTTGGTGGGTTTGCCGGGGATGCGCTTCCATCCTGGTCCACCTAGAAAGCATTTTCTCTCATACAAGAATCAGGTGGTGATTCATGAATCTGTAGCTCCACCCCGAACCTCTCTCCCTGGCTCCTGTATCAGGAATTCTATGGCTCACTCATCATCTCTACTTGAATTGTTCTGGGGCAGCTCAGGTGGCCATGAGATGCTCCTATGATCCCTTCCCAGAGAGAATGGATTGATCTGTACTTGGTGCCTCGGTTGCACTTTGTGCAAGCTTCTAGAATACTGTCCGTAACACTTTCTTTGAAATCTGCAGGTACTGAGCGCCCCAACACGATTGTTCTCATTTGTCACTTATGAGAACCTATTATAACAATAATAGCTATAATTAGTAATAGTAGTTGCTGGATTTACAAACGTACAGTAGGTGTCCAATGCCAAAAAACTGACAGCTGTTGACCAGATAAAACCTAGCCACCATTCCTGCAAATTGAAATTTTTATATTCACTGTTATAAATAGGTTAGTTTCTGATGAGACTTGTAGATAAATGAATGAATCAAAACATGGATAAACTTATGAACATTATATGTACTTAAAAATAGTTTTGGTGGCAAAACAGAGCCATCTTGTTGTTGTTGTTGTTAGGTGCCGTCGAGTTGGTATCCGACTCATAGCGACTCTGTGTACAACAGGGGAAACACTATTGTCAGTGCTTCTCTGCTGTTCATAGGGTTTTCAATGGCAGATTGATTTTTGGGAGGGGGTTGCTGGCTCCTTCTCCCAAGCCTACAGCTTCTGGTGTTCCCAGGCGATCTCCCATCCAGGTACTAACCAGGCCCGACCCTGCTTAGCTTCTGAGATCTGACAGGATCGGATGCCACAGGGCTACCGCTGCAGGCAGAGCCACCTTAGGGACCTCAAACTCTTGTCTCTTCAGCTTCTATATAGAAAAGTGATAGACAATGCAGTAGTCCAGACCATAGTCTTAAACAGTAAATGAAATTAATCTACAAAGTTTAATGCCAAAAAGTTTCCCTCCTGTGAGTCAAGGGAAAAGATGCACAGTAACCGTCCATGACAAGTATGCAATATTAATTATGCAGTTAATTTTTTATATCTTGCCTTTCTAATTAGTAAGAAAGAGTGGTAGCCGCCTTACACAGCCAGAGCTTGTGCATGATGTAGGAGTGAAAGCTCAGACTGCAATGAGGTTTATAACTTCATGTGGAGTTTAAGATTTATGACCCCTACACGATACTTACAAAGCCCTCTCAGACCAAATTATGATTATTAAGTGGTTAGAATTTTAATTGCATGATCGATTTCCTCTTTATAAAGGGAGATGTTATCTAAGAGGATTTTGACTGGTGGAGGCTAATAGAATCAGGCTCTTTACGGAATTCTGTTTTTCTATGCAGTACAAGCATTTAAAAAATTATGTCTGTAAAAGAGAAAAGTAATTAATCAATCAGTGAATGGCTTTGGTCTTCATATCCAGAGAACAATCTCAGTTCTGTCCTGGAAAGTCTTGAGTTCATTTTATTTATTTGTCTAAATGTTTCGAAATGATAGAGTTGGTAACTCCTCTGTCTCTATTATTTCCTGTTTCCTATGTTGTGGAGTCTCTAGATCATTCTGTAAAGTCAGGTGAAAGGGAAAAGGGAAGCATTGTGAAGCTGGTTTTTAAAAAGCAAAAGGAAATAACTCTCTTATTTGATATCATTTAAACAGAAATCAGCTAATAGACTTCAAATGCATAACTTTTTGCAGCATTTTGTAATTATGCCCTTAGAATATATGATGTGTTTTTATTTTCGTAATTAACAGGAAGAACATGTTATACATTAAATGTGACACAAGAGATATGAATTATGCAGTCAATTCGGTATGTGCTGATGAGCGCAAAGCCCAAGGCACGTTCAGTGGAGATTCTACGAAGATCTATAATGAGTTTCAAGTACACCATTTCCTGATGGAGGATAAGAAAACATCCATCAATGCAAATTTCTGTACATTTTTTTAGCCTTTATGAATACTTTACAACTTCTAAAAAGAATGAATTTCCGAAGTGCAACTTGAGGAAAGTCTGTTAGCAATTTTGTATTTGACTGTTTGGGTCCGGTGACATTCTCACAGATGTGTGCACACACATATTTAAACATACTATGTTGTTGTTAGGGGCTGGGATTTAGCTCAGTTGGTAGAGCGCCGCTCTGCATCTCTGAGGTCCCGAATTCGATTCCCAGCACCACAAAAATGGGAGAAGGACGTGGCAATCCACTCCTGAGGCAATCTCGAAACAATCAGCCATTGAAAACCCTATGAGGATCGCTACGAGTTGGACAGGACTCGACGGCACCTAACAACAACAACAACAACAGCAGCAACAACAACAAAAACAACATGTTGTGGTTAGGTGCCGTTGAATTGGTATCCGACTCATGGTGACTCTGTGTACAACAGGTGAAGCACTATTGTCAGTGCTTCTCTGCTATTCATAGGGTTTTCAATGGCTGATTGTTTGTTGGGAGTGGGTTGCTGGGTCCTTCTCCCAAGCCTACAGCGCCTGGTGTTCCCAGGGGGACTAACCAGCCCTGACCCTGCTTAGCTTTAGAGATCTGATGGGGTCAGATGCCACAGTGGTACCACTGTAGGCAACTGTAGAGTGCTCTTAGTGAACATTATCAGGATGATATGAGTGGGTATGGTACAATTTAGTAAATACCATGCTGTTAGTGGTGTTAGGTGCCATCGAGTTGGGTCCGACTCATCATGACCCCTATATACAACAGGCCTGCAGCTGTAGCCCTGTGGCATCCGATCCCATCAGATCTCGGAAGCTAAGCAGGGTCGGGCCTGGTTAGTACCTGGATGGGATACTGCTTGGGAACACCGGAAGCTGTAGGCTTGGGAGAAGGACCTGGCAACCCCCTCCCAAAAATCAATCTGCCATTGAAAACCCTATGAACAGCAGAGAAGCACTGACAATAGTGTTTCCCCTGTTGTGCATAGGGTCGCTATGAGTCAGATACCGACTCAACGGCACCTAACAACAACAACATATACAACAGACAAAACACTACCTGACACTATGCCATGTCTGGCACTATGCCAGGGCTTCTCTGCTATTCATAGGGTTCTCCGTGGCTGATTGCTTCTTGGGAGTGGGCTGCCCCATCCTTTTTCCAAGCCTACAGCACCCGGTGTTCCCAGACAATCTCTCATCCAAGTACTAAGCAGGCCCGACCCTGCTTAGCTTCTGAGATCTAGGAAGATGGGATGTCAGGGTGGCAGGGCCGTAGGCAATAAAGACCCCAGTTGATATCTAAACCTCTGGTAACAGTGTTTCATTGGAAAGTAAACAAATTATACCAAGGAACAGTGAGCCAGCAAATATGTGCACAGCTTTTACATTCAGAATTAGAATTCCCGTATGCAGATGCCAAATAGACATTCATATTTATTCATTTTTAAATCTTTTAGTAATTTTCAGTGTGTAACAATGTGTTTCCACGTGACATTTCCATACATGTGTATCTTTGTACATTGCTCACATTCACTCCCCCATTACCCTCTGATGCCCCCTCCTCACCTCTTTAGCCCCCTTTTCCCCCTACATAGTTCCCCTTCTATTTTCATGACATAGATATTGAAATATTGAATTATAGATGTTGAAATCTAATATCCACATATGAGAGAAAACTAATGTTTCTCTTCCTGGGTCTGGCTTATTTCATTTCAAATCATGATCTCTGCGTACACTATAATTTTGTCCTTCTTTATAGCTGGAAAAAACTCGAGGGGTATCTATACCACATTTTCTTTATACATTCATCTGTGTGTTGACACCTAGGTTGATTCTGTATCTTTGCTATTGTAAATTGTTATTGTTGTAGGTTGTAGCCCTTGAGTTGAGCCCAACTCATAACAACCCTCATAGGGTTTTCAATAGCTAATTGTTTCAGGAGTGGATTGCCATGTCCTTCTCCCATTTTTGCAATGCGGTGCTTGGGACTGAACCCAGGGCCTCAGAGAGAGCACCCTGCAATAAACACGATGAGCAAGTATCTCTATGGCAGATTGACTTGTATTCATCCAGCTATATGCCTTGGGGTGGTATAGCTGGGTCATATGGTTGTTATTGTTAGGTGCCATCTAGTCGGTATCTGACTCATAGCGACCCTACGTACAACAGGGGAAACACTATTGTCAGTGCTTCTCTGCTCTTCATAGGGTTTTCAATGGTGGGATCACATGGTAGTTCTATTTTTAGTTTTTTTAAGGAACCTCCATACTGATTTTGATAGTGGCTGCACTGACTTACATTTCCACCAGCAGTGTACAAAGGTTTATTTTCCTCTGCATCCTCACCAGCATTTGTTTTTCTCATGCTAGCCATTCTGAGTAGGGTAAGATGATATCTCAGTGTAGTTCTGACTTGTATTTCCCTGAAGGCTAAGGATTTTGAACATTTTTTTTCATATGATTCAGGGTCGTTTGCAATTTTCTTTAGAGAACTCTCTGTTCAATTCATTTACCCATTTTTTTGATTGGATAATTTATTTTTTGTCATTTAATTTTTTGAGTTTTTATATATGCTGAATATCAATCTCTGATATATAGATATGTACCTATTTAATTGTTTGGAAGAGTTCAGATTATGATAAATATCTTTTGTTTGGTTTCTTTAGTTGTATTTATTTCCTTTTATTAGTAAATTATGAGGTACAGAGTAACACAGCAATGGCTTTTACCATTATGCATCCTTTACAACACTTCTAGGAACACTTTCATCAACCCACAAAGTTTATGGAGCCTGATGGCTAGTTTGTAGTTACTCTCTGATACTTATTTGGGTTATATGATGAATATCTCATAGTTGGGTTGAATTTTTACTTTCTATTAGAATAATATTTAAACATACACTAATAAAGAGTTAAGAAAAATATTTTGTGTATAAAACTGTGTGAAGATTAAGCATAAAATATTACATCACTTTGAAGTCATAAGAGGTACTTTATAGAGGAACATGTAGTTATTTTATAAGAGTTTAGTAAGGCAACAGCTTCTTAAGTAGTTCCCTTAACACATCTCTCTCCTACTGTAGTTTTTCATAAGAGTTACTTTCCTGAGAAGCTAATCTGATCACATGGGTTCCTTGTTTGGAGACCCCTATTGCCTCCCTGGTTCCTGGCAGAGGAAGGCAAATCTCCCTTGCTGGCCAGCCTCATTTCCTGACAGATTCCTCCACAGGTATTAACTTCTTGTCCTTAGACCACAGAAGTTGAGCACAGTGGGGCAGGGGATTGCAGAGCTGAAGAAACTCTGTGGATACCACTGGGGCAGTGCTTCTCCCTTGAGGTGACTTCCCTCTCTTTTATACCCAGCATAATGTGCAGTTTCATAGTCTGCTGATTTTACTTTTACTTTTGCGTCTCCTCCATTCCCTGATCTCTAGCAGAGGTATACCAAAACAACACTAGTCAGACATTCCCACAACATGCTGCAAAATGTAAAGAGAAAATGTACTTTGCTCTCTTCCCTTGTTATAAATTAACTCATCAGTATGGAGCATGACACTTGTCAATTCCATATGCTTGCAGAGAAAGGACATAATGTCACAAGGGAAATGTTCAGATAGCCCCTTTGACTCCTGAGTCTAGACTGTCCCAGGGTCTCCAAGCACATATCCCTAGCTCCTGGAGCTGAGTTTGGTATGTTAATGCTCTATAGATGCTTGCTAACAAAATGAATTTAATTGATGATACATCTCAGTACATAGTAAAGTCCTTGTAATGTTACCATGTATTATTTATTTTGAATACTAAGTTTCTTTTTCTACCCTAAGTCAATACCGTGCATAATAAGAAATTTTATTTTTAGTTTAAGTGGAAAGGTAATAGATTCTGAAGAATAGCTATTTATTAGTAACAGCTAAAATGATTAAGGGCCCGTATGTGATGGGTGATTTATCCACATTTTCTTCTTTATTCCTCCAAGTCACCTTAAAAGTTGATATCATAACCCTTCTTTTTTACACTGATAGATGAGGTAACATCTTCTAAGGCACACAGATATGCTAAGGGGTGGAGATTTCAGCCCATGTCTTTCTGACCCAAAGGAAATGATCTGCCCTTGGTACCACATGTCCCATTTATATAGACCAGAGACTTTGAACATTTTTCCACTAACGTTCAGGAAGCCATTGATCTGAGTCTCTACCCAAGAATGCACTTCTTCCCTAAGTTCCCTGAAGTTTAATATTAGAGCCCCTGATCTGAACTGTGTGTGAAGTGGGCAAGGGCAAGGGGATGCTTTCTTATGTAATTGGGACTCTCTTTTAAGATCTATATAGGTTCCACTGCAGATTAAAAAATGAAATAACACGCTTCATACCTTAAAGTACTTAAAAACTCTTGTAGTGAGAAGAAATATTACAAAAATATACCCAATATTAAATGATTTAGGGATAGGCACCAGCACAAATCAAATTTCCATGTAGCTTTCATTGTTTATGTAAGGAATATCACTTTGCAAATTATCAAAAAACCCAAAACGGTCTCAGCATGAAAGAGCTTCAACCTCAAGCACTTAGTCGAAAGTTATTCTATGCTAACAAGCTGAGGAGCTTGTCAACATCTCCTGGGCTAATTATGCCTCCTCTTTGATCATCCAAAAAGGTTTCCAACACGGTAGGTGGTCCTAATTAACAAGGACCTGTGATCTTACTTTTACCCCTAGATTCTACAAGTCAGACATAGACTGCGTTTTCTTACTACTCGCTAATTCCGTCGTGTTCAGATCCTAACGCCTCCCCAGATGCATGGCTGATGAGAAATGTGCCCTGTTTTAATAGAGTCTTTCAGGAAAAAATTTGATGATGCTTATCTAAATATCCTCAGGGTTCCTGGAGTCAATTATACTTTCTCCTCATAGTCTAAGAGTGCCCCACACTTAGACTTTTCTGAGGGCCCCATCTGAATAATCTACATCTGAATTCTACCCTTGGTTGAATTTACATGATCTTTGGTGATCGGGGAGGGGTATATGGGAGTGTGTGTGTGTGTGTGTGTGTGTGTGTGTGTGTGTGTGTGTGAATAGATGGTGTAATTTCACCTGCATTTGAGTCCTTTCATTTCATAGCCACAAGGAAATATACAAAATGCTTTAAATACATACATTTCCTTCAATAGTCTTGTCAACTCTACAGGATAGTTTGCTGTTCATTTTAGAGATTGAGACCAAACTGCTTCTGTGAAAAGATGGCAGATTGTATATGTGTATGTATATGTATATATATGTGTATATATATTTGTTGTTGTTGTTGCTGTGTGCTGTTGAGTCGGTATCTGACTCATAGCAACCCTCACATGATTTTCAATGGCTGAGTATTTCAGGATTGCCTTGGGAGTGGATTGCCAGGCCCTTCTCCCATTTTTGCGGTGCTGGGAATCGAACTCGGGACCTCAGAGACTGCAGTGCAGTGCTCTACCAACTGAGCTAAATCCCAGCATATATATATATATATATATATATATATATATATATATATATATATATATATATATATTTCTTTTGAAACCTCAGTGAAAATAAAGAGGTGTTTTTTTCATTGCTGTTGTTGATAGTGTGAGCTAGCAATCCTTCTGTCCCAGCATCCCCATTGCTGGGATGAGTGGCATAAGCTGCAATGCCTGGCCATGAAGGGGTTTGAAAACAATAGACATAACCAGCAAGATGGAGAGGAGGGGAAGCAGCAGAAGCTGTGAATTCTGGAAAGCAGATATAGAGTGACAATGGATCAGACAGGTTTAGGGAAACCAAAGCTTACTCAAAATATGGAGAGCTCAGACCCAACCAGAGATTGCATCCCCCAAAGGCTTAGAAAGGGTCAGTTCCAGGTGATTCTGGAAGCAAAAGATGCAGAGAACTAAAGTGATAATTGACTGAAAATTGTGTAAGAGGCAATTAGATCCTCTGATGCCCTTTTCCACTCTGCTAGGTGCCTTTCCATTTTCAATTCCTACAAATGCTGTGAAGCTTATTCTGTTGTTAGGTGCCATCGAGTCACATCTGACTCATAGGGACCCCAGGTACAATAGAATGAAACACTTCCAGTACTGTGCTATGCACACGATCTTTTTAGATTTGAGCCCGTTGTTGCAGCCACTATGTTTCTTCTCTTTTTAAGTTGTGCCACATCAGCCAAAGGAGGTCCCAGGGGCTTTTCTTCATTCCCATAATTAACAGTGACTGTACTTTGAGGATGTGACTCTTTAGTTGTTTCTTGAATGCCTTCCAGCCTCGGAGCTCATTTCCTGGCACTATATTTGACAGTGCTTTTCTGCTATTCATAGGTTTTCAATGACTAATTGTTTTGGGGCGGCTGGGGTTCAGTTCATTTGTTAGAGTGGTGCTCTGCACAATCTGAGTCCCTGGGTTTGATCCCCAGCACTGCAAAAATGAAAGAAGGATCTGGCAGCTTACTCCCCCAAACAATCAGCCATCAAAAATCCTATGACTAGCAGAGAAGCACTGACATAGTGCCGGGCATGGCACAACGTTGGGGAGTGCTTCATTCTGTTGTACATAAGGTTGCTATGAGTTGGACTGGATTTGCCGGCACCTAACAACAATTATTTCAGGAGAGGGCTGCCCAGTCCTTCTCCATAGTTTGTCTTTGTCTAGAAGCTCAGCTGAAACCTGTCCACTGTGGGTGGCCCTGCTGGTATCTGAGATACTGGTGGCATAGCTTTCAGAATCACAGTGACACAAAAGCCCCCACAGCATGACAAGCTGACAGATACATAGGGAGCTCATTCCATAGTCAGTTATGTTTCCTCATCACAGAATAACAATGTGCCACTCATAAAATAAGAAAAGCAGCCTCTAGGGTTGGGTGATGCCCTCCGGCAGGGACAGGAGCCAGCTGCTGGCAATTGCAAGTCAGGCACACAGGAAAGCCCAGGATGGAGGCAGAAGTGGTGACAGAGTTTGCTACACTGTGACTGCTTTGAAACTCACTTAGTTCCCATTTTTATTAATAAAATAATGCTGGTTCTAAAATAATTTTTCCTGGGCATAGGAATGTTTTGTTCTATTTGTCTTATTCTATATTGGTGGCCCTAATTATGTGTAATTTATCTCTTCTGTCTTATATCTATTATTTTTCTTTCTTTTTTCCCCCAGTATAGTGGTTAAACTCAAGAGTTGTACATGCTAGGCAAGTGGTCTACCAACTGAGCTGCATCCCAGCCCTTTTCTAGTTTTTATGTTGAGTCAGTGTCTCTCTAAGTTTTGCAGGCTGCTTCAACCTCTCAGGTTGCTGTGATTACAGGCATGCATTACCACTCCCAGCCAATACTTGATTTTTCTAAGATTGACTATTGGCCACCCTATTCTATCACAAGATAGAAATCTGGAGCACTGGTCCTGCCAAAATAGCACAGATACGGACTCACAGTTTAAGAGATAGTTCTTCATCTAGTTAAGAAATCATCTCTTATTGTTCTTTATAAGATACAACCTTACCCAGGAGTTTCTGGCTGATATTAGGACCAGATGGTTGTAAGACTTAGATGTATTGAGTATAACATCAGCCTTGTAGGAGCTGCAGACCAATACTTCTACCTTGCAAAACAGGGTTGGGAGGAAGACAGGCTCAAAGACTTCCCCTGCTGCCGTTGACTTATTTCCCTCTCCTTGTTAGATGCTATCAAGTCGGGTATGACTCATAGTGACCCTGTGTACAACAGAACAAAATACTACCCAACACTGTGCCAGCATATGATTTTTTAAAAATGCTTTAGTCTATTGTTGCAGCCACTGTGTTTCTTCTCATTTTGAGTCATGTCACATCAGCAAATGGAGGTCCTTGGGGGTTTACACTTTACCATCATGAAAATCAATTCTTTTTTTGAGGAGCCAGCTCTTCCCTAGTCATTTTCTGAATGCCTTCCAGTCTGGGGAGCTCATTTTCTGGCACTATATTTGATAGTGCTTCTCTGCTATTCTTAGTGTTTTCAATGACTAATTGTTTTGGAGTGGCTGCCACCTCCTCCTTCCTAGTCTAACTAACTCTGGAAGCTCATCTGAAACCTGTGACTGTGATTTATAAAACAAAAACAAACAAAACCCTTTCTCTTTTGAATTAATTTAAGACTTACAAGAATGTAGTAAAAATGGCATATAAAAATCCCCACGTACCCCTCACCCAGCTTCTCCAAATGTTAGCATCTACCCAGGCCTGGGATGATGATCAAAATCAGGAAATCCATACCAATGTAATTCTCGTTACTCATCTTCAGATATTATTTATATTTGCTGCTGGTCTCTCTACTGGCCTTTCTCAGGTCCAGGATCGACTCCAGGATGACATTTTACATTTAGTTGGTGGATGACTTTTTAAAATTGCTATATCATTTACCTTTCCCAAACTAATTGTTGTTGTTAGGTGCCGTCGAGTAGGGTGTGACTCATCTGGATATAAACAGTGACTACACACATGGAAATCACCAGATGGAACAGAGAGGAACTTATATTGTCTGCTTCTCTGACATTCTTAGGGTTTTCAAAGGCTAATTGTTTTGGGAGTGGGCTGCCGGAAGTTGCTGGGTGTTCAGGGTTTAATTAGCCACAATGAGTTCACTGTAGGGGTATTCTGAATTTTTTCTGGATTTTAGGGGTTCTTAGCTCAGTGAGTGCTGCTCTGTACTCTCTGGGGACCTGGGTTTGATCCCCAGCACCTCAAAAATGGGAGAAGGCTGTGGCAATCTACCCCCAAAGCAATCCCGAAACAATCAGCCATGGAAAACACTATGAAGGTTGCTATGAGTCAGACCTGATTAAAAAGCACCTAACAGTAACAACAATAACAACAGAAGATTCAGGTCTAGAAAGGAAAACTATGATTTTCTGACAATGACAATAGTAAGCAGAATATTTCTCAAAGCATTTTTCATTTATTTTCTCCCACCTTACAAAAGGAAAAGTTATTTGTAGGGAAAAAAAAAAAAGATAGACATAGTAAAATTCACATGGGAATACAAGGTATGATTTTTCTCAAGCTTCCTTTGAGCAATTTTAAAGCTGCTGGTGTGATCCTCTCACTTTCTGAAGTGGTTAACTCAGCCCCTGAACTGGGCCAACTGGATTTTTAAACAGCCTATACACTTAAGAAAAAAATTGACCATATGTAACATTTTAAAGAGTTACCTGACTTAAAAGTTATTATTGATGCTCACCCTCCTCTATCAGTGCAATATGAATTTCTCTTGAAGACTAGCTAGTTAAATATATAAAGTGAGAAATAGACACTATAACTTTTATTAGTCACGACTATGTCCTGTGATAAGCACATAGGAGTTGACAAAAAGATCTTAGCTGTCAAGGATCATTTGAAACCAATGAATTAAAAACCGGGAGGTCAGGGAGAGTCGTACAGAGATGATAAGCCTGTGTGCATGTCATAACAAAGGAACTGTTAAACTAGAGTGATATTCTCCCCCATTCTTTTTCTCCTACCAGGGAGAAATATGCAGCTCAATTTTACCCTTGGTTGAGAAGGTGCTCATTTGTCTGACAAGTTGTTGGAATCTGAGGATGCTCGAGGTATCCTTGATGTGGCAAACCTTCATGCTGAATGGAGCATGCCTCAGAGGTGTCCATGTTTAGCAGATATTCTATATCTCATTAGGTAGGAACAGTATAGACCACATGAACGCAGATGGGCTTGGAACTTGTCCCTTGCCAAAGAGGAAACTTTCAACTTTTTATAACAAGGCAGTTTTTGAATTATCTTCATGCAACTAAATATTTGATTAGAAATTAACTTTATTCTTTTATGTCCTGGAGAACTTAAATGAGCCCCCCTCCCCCATTTGCTCCCTATTTCTTGGGAAGCGTGACCTTTAGATCCTTCCTTTTATTGATTGCAGTATCAATAAGTATTTATCAGGAAGGCTCCTAAGAGAGATGGCAATGTAAATGTGAAAACTCTAATTCCTTCTCTTTTTAATTGCATATTTATTGATTTTTTCATATACTTTCTAAAGCTAAGAATTAACTGTATGAATGACCTTTGCATGTTAACTAAACCCTCGTTGGTAAACTGATGCATCACTGAGAAAAGAAATCCTATCCGAGAAAAAGCATTTTTCACAGCACAAAATTCTCCCTAAATTCCGTGGTTCATAACAGTAGAACACCTGCATCTCTTACTATGTGCTACATACTGTTCTAAGTGCATTCATGTTAACTCAGGAAGCCCTCTTGGTAACCCTGTGAAACGTTACTATGTATCCCTGTGAAGTGTCACTATGTATCCCTGGGAAGTGTTACTACTTAACCCTGTGAAGTGTTACTTAGTAGCCCTGTGAAGTGTTATTTAGTAACCCTATGAAGTGTTACTGCTACTTGGTTTTGCAGCTTTTCTCCTACATGGGCCCTCAATCACCAGCAAAGGACACTAGGTGGGACTGCGTACAGGGGAAATGCTACCCTAGCCATTAAGACCTGTGGAGTCTGCTTATAGCTAGGTTTTCTAAAAGACAAAATTCTGAAATAAATTTATGTGTTTGCAACAATTCTTATTTTTTTTGGCCAGAATTATATACATGGTTGTTATTGTTAGGTGGTGTTAAGTCAGATCTGACTCATAGTGACCCTATGTACAACAGAATGAAACCCTGCCCAACACTGGGCCATGCCCGACACTACTGTCAGTGCTTCTTTGCTATGTATAGGCTTTTCTTTTCTTTTCTTTTTGCAGTACTGAGGGTTGAACCCAGGGCCTCGAGCTTGCATGCTTTGCAAGTGCTGGACCACTGAGCTGCACCTCCAGCCCATTTTTTTCTTCTTTCTTTCTTTCTTTCTTTCTTTCTTTCTTTCTTTCTTTCTTTCTTTTTTTACTTTTTGAGACAGGGTCTTGCTAAGTTATGCAGACTGTCTTTGGTTTCAAACTTGCAATCCTCCTGCCTCTGCCTGCCAAGCCTCTGGGATGACAGGCGTGCGCCACTATGCTTGGCTTTCCTTTTTCTTTTCTTTTCTTTTCCTTTCTCTCTCTCTCTCTCTCTCTCTCTTTCTTTCTTTCTTTCTTTCTTTTTGTGGTACCGGGGGTTGAACCCAGGTCCTCATGTTTGCATGCTTTGCAAGTGCTGTTCCACTGAGCTGCACCCTCAGCTCATTTTTTTAAACTTTTTTTTTTTGAGACAGAGTCTTGCTAAATTATGCAGACTCTGTCTAGTCCCAGACTTGCAATCCCCCTGCCTCCGCTTCCCGAGCCTCTAGGATTATAGGCGGGCGCATTTATAGGGTTTTCAATAGCTGGTTGTTTCAAGAGTGGGCTGCTGAGTCTTTCTCCCATTTTTGTGGTGCTAGGGATGGAACCCAGGACCTCAGAGTGCAGAGTGGCACTCTACCAAGTGAACTAACCCCCAGCCCACAGTCCATTTATGACTCTGCTGTTTGATAGCAACTCAAGGATACCATGAGTGTAAAATCTCTGTGGTTTGACCTTATTAACCACGCTGCCACTCATGGCTGCCTCTGAACAACATGCCACTTGGGGTATTTGCCCTGTGTTTTCCTACATTAACATATTAGCTCTTCCTACTAACTCCTCTTAGAACTTGAGGACTAGATCAGATGCCATCTCTCCTCGAAGTCTTTCTCAGCTGGGGGAACACATTTTCTTCTACGATCCAGCCTGCTATCTGCACATCGGAGGGACCTCTCACTTTCCTTCGTAGCCTGGATATATGCCATCACAGCTTGCCACCTTTGGCCAAGCAACTAGAATGGCATGTATTGTGCTTTTCTTATCTCAAAAAAGGGATAACAATGGTACCCACCGTGGTGAGTTACGCTGTTTATAGAAGATAAGATAGGCACATTGTTGCACATTGCATCTGGTGCCCGAGGAACAGTACATGTTAGCACTTACAACTGGGTCAGTATGCAACTTCATGGTAAATGGAGGAAAGATTGAGGTTGTCCAAGATTTTGCTTTACTTGGTTCTACAGTCATCACCCACAGAAGCAGCAGTCAGGAAATCAAAAGATGCACTGCATTGGGAAAAGCTGTTGCAAAAGACCTCTTAAAAGAGTTGAAAAATAAAGATGTCACATTGAAGATGAAGGTGCGCCTGACTCATGCCATGGTATTGTCAACTGCGTCATATGCTTGTGAGAGCTGGATGTAGAATAAGGGACACAGGAGAAGAATGGATGCTTTTGAATAATGATGCTGGAGACGTGTATTGATTATACCACGGACTCCCCTCAAACCAGCAGATCCTTCCCAGAAGAGGTACAGCCAGAGTGCTCCTTGGAAGCAAAGATGGCTAGACCATGTCTTATGTATTTTGGACATGTTGTCAGGAGGAACCAGTTCCTGGAGAAGGACGTCATGTTTTGGAGAGTGTCAGGTCAATGAAAAAAAGGGAGACCCTCAACTAGATGGATTCACACAGTGGCTGCAACAATGGGAACGATGGACTTAAACATAAAAAAACCTTGTGCCTGGCAGAGTCAGAGAGTGTTTTGTCCTGTTGTACATATGGTCTCTATGAGTCAGATCTGACTCGATGCCCCCAAACAACAACAACATTTTAATACAGTTATATTTTTGTAATGGAACTATTTAGGCACATGCCATTGTTCTGTGATTTGCTTAAGGACTGGGACAATGAGAGACTCATCTTTGCACTCTTCTCAGCCAGCAGAGAGAGCGGTGTGCAGGTGGTGTGTGCGTGCTTGTGAGTTCATCCGTTTGCTCATTTAATGAAAGAGCCACCAACCTGGTGCGATGAACACACAGGCCCAGAGGCACGTGTTCAAATTCAAGTCTGGTTTCTGCCACCTGACATTTATGTGACCTTGAGCAAATCCCTCGAGCTCTGTTTGTCTCGGCCTTCTTGTCTATGAGGTGCAGACAGTAACATGGCTCTACCTCATAGGAGCTTAAGTGAGGTTTAAATGAGATTATTGTGCAAAAGCACTCAGTACAATGCCCAGAAACCTTCAGTCAATGAGACGGGGCTTCACACTAAACCCAAATCCCAACCCTAAACGTGTTCTGGTTCAAGTATTAAAAAATTTTGTCAGCTGGGCATGGTGGCGCACGCTTGTAATCCCAGCGGCTTGGGAAGCGGAGGCAGGAGGATCACAAGTTTGAGACCAGAGGAAGTCTGTGTAACTTAGTGAGACCTTATCTCAAAAAGTAAAGAGAAAAAAAAAAGGGCTGGGGGTGCAGCTCAGTGGTCCAGCACTTGTATAGCATGCAAGCGTGAGGCCCTGGGTTCAACCCCTAGTACCGCAAAAAAAAAAAAAAAAAAAAATTGTCTACACCCAAAACTGCATCTGGAAATTTGAATCCTATACATAGATAGCAGGTAATACACAGTATTACAAGAAAAGTAGTGTAGGGGAGAAAAAAAATACAGAATGTGAAAGTACTGTGGTTTAATGATTATTGTACTAAAGCCCTAAAAATTACAGTGGGAAAATATATTCTTGATGGATAAGGAAAGCATTTGAGGTTGAGAATTATGTCAGGACAGGGCATCCTTGTGTAAAACTGCTCTGGCGATATGAAAAAGATTCATAAAGTCTCTCTCTCGCCAAAGGGTATGTCACACGTGAGATTTACACGTCCCGAGAGTTGCGGGTTGGGATACGTGCCATCTATTTGCGTGTCAGTAACTCCATAATCGCGCCTGTCCGGGGCCCATTCCCTCCTCGCTGACCTCCCCTTCTCCCTCTGTTCATTCCTCATTACGTACCCGATGTGTACTCTGATAGATGGCCGAAAATCTAGGTGAATCAAGAGTGACGGTCTAGAATAGACAGGAGCCGCATCTTGCAGTGATTCATTCTAATTACACCTAAATCTGACTAATGGAGAAGTCAGGCTGGCCGGGAGAGAGAGAGGAATGGCATCGCCTCCTGCCTTTTCCTTTTCCTGAGAGTGACCCCAGCGAAATGTGGGAACGTGATGGCCATAATCGATAGCTTGAGAAACAATAAGGTCAGCGCTGGAAAGATTCAGATTTTCTGCCTCCAACCGTAATGGAAACAGGGCTGGTGTGCTGAGCCATTGAGGTGAGTCTGACCTTAGCTGACTGACTGATAAAAGACCCAGAGCAGAGGAAGAGATAAAAGAAGGGTGCGGGGAGATGCAGTTGTAAATATACTACCAGCGCGGTCCTTGTTTGTACTCTGGAACATGCTGAATCGTTATTTTGCTATTGCACGAGAAGGGGGAATCCAAGCTCTGGGAAAACAGTGGTTTAGTTAAGAAGGCTCAAGTGGAAGGTCCACACTTGCATGAGTGTTATCCTGTGAGGGGGGTCCACCAGCTTGTTTCACTGTTTTATGTGTTTCAGTCAATTCCACTAGTTCAGTTCTATTTCTTATTTCCCAAATATCGACAGCCATACCACTCTGGTGTCTCATCCTGACTGATCGTAGAAGCTAAGCAGGGTTGGCCTGGTTAGTCCTTGGATGGGAGACCGCCTGGGAACACCAGGTGCTGCAGGCTTGGGAGAAGGACCCGGCAACCCACTCCTGAAACAATCAGCCATTGAAAACCCTGAGTAGCAGAGAAGCACTGACAGTAGTGGCTGGCATGGCACAGTGTCGAGGAGGCGTGTTGCATTCTGTTGTATATGGGTTCACTGGGAGTCAGACCTGACTCTAGGGCATCTAAGAACAACAATTTCCCAAAGACTAACTTCACCTAAAATTACTTTTTAAAGATCAGGGATTAGTATTGTTTACCTCAAAATTCCAACTGGAATCAGCAGTTCAGAAGTCAGTTTTTTCTAGTTTAAAATGCACACCAAAGGGAGATTGCAGGGCTGGGTATTAGTGAACCAGGCTACCCTCAAAAAGTAGACATTTTCACTGTGGCTCTGCAGGACATTTTAGGATTTGATTGGAAAATATGGAGGAAAGAAGTAGCGGTGAGGGTTAAATAGATTTTTGTCTCCAAGTTTAGATGTTATCTCAGCCCTAAGATTTGATGCATGTGAGCTGAGACTTGAAGAACAATGTTAACTATGTTGTTGTTGTTGTTGTTGTTGTTGTTAGGTGCCTTAGAGTCGGTATCTGACTCATAGCGACCCTCATAGGATTTTCAATGGCTAACTGTTTTGGGATTGCCTTGGGAGTGGATTGCCAGGTCTCCCATTTTTGTGGTGCTGGGAATCGAACTCGGGACCTTAGAGACTACAGCACAGTGCTCTACCAACTGAGCTAAATCCCAGGTAATGTTAACTATGTTGTTGTTGTTGTTGTGTGCTGTCGAGTCGGTATCCGACTCATAGTCTGAGAATAAAGAAATGTCCTGTATTAAGAATATCTTTTAAGTGCCAGGCATGGTGGTGCATGCCTGTAATCACTTGGAAGAGAAAAGTAGGAGGATCAAGCAGAACAAACTTGATTTACACAAAAACATGGATGAATTTTAAATACATTGTATCAAGGCAAAATGTTAGGAACTCAAAGAAAATCTGTGGTTGGCATTGTGGGATATGGAGAAAGGCTAATTGTAAAAGAGGGAACATGAGAGGCAGTGATGATGGGAATGTACATTATAACCATCATGATGGAAATACAACTCTACAGATTTATCAAAAAACAGACGTGGCCAGGTACAGCAACGCACATCTGTGATCCCAGAGTTTGGGAGGCGAAGGCAGGAGGATCACAAGTTCTAAGGCAGCCTGGATTACAAAGCAAGACCTCATCTCAAAGCATAAAAAATTAAAATTACATTTAAAAAATAAAAACAAAAACACATAGAACTGGACACCAAAGATAATGACCTTTTACCATAAATACATTAGGGAAAAAGGCAACCAGGAAATGAGTTGAATCCGAATGGAATAATCGGAACGAGTGAACGTCTCAGGAGCAACAAGCACCAAGGGCTGTACTTTCTGATAGGCTCAGTGAGATAGGCACATGATATCTGTGGGGTACTTTTTGTTTTTGTTTGAGACGAGGTCTCGCTGTGTGTGTAGCCCAGGCTGGCCTTGGACTCCCGTCAATCCTCTTGCCTCAGCCTCCCGAGGGCTGGGATTACAGGAGTGTACCGCCGCACCCGGCTCTCTGTGGTGTTCTTACGAAAAGCGCATAACCTCAGTCAGATCATGGGAAAATAAAAGATAAACCTGAATTGAGATACATTTTACACAATCTCTGGGCAGTACTTTTCGGAAGTGTCAAAGTCATAGCTAAAATGTCTCCCAAAGGCCCAAGGATTTTTAAAGGCACTGTATCTCACAGTGCTTCTCTGCTACTCATGCGGTTCTCTATGGCTGGTTGTTTTAGGAGTGGGCTGCCGGGTCCTTCTCCCTAGTCTCTCTTAGTCTGGAAGCTCAGCTGAAACCTGTCCACCCTGGGTGGCCCTGCTGGTATCTGAAATACTGGTGGCAGAGCTTTCAGCACCACAGCAACACACAAGCCCCCACAGCACGACAAGCTGACAGACATATGAAAGGGGGCCCTGGTTATGTACTCTTCATTCTTGTAGAAACCACAGTTCCTTTTCTTAAACTTTTATTTGTTTTTTACTATGGTTATTTGTCTTTGCCTGCAGCCATAGCCCTGTCTGATCCCATCAGATCGCGGAAGCTAAGCAGGGTCGGGCCTGGTTAGTACTTGGATGGGAGACCGCCTGGGAACACCAGGTGCTGTAGGCTTGGGAGACAGACCTGGTAACCCACTCCCAAAAAACAATCCGCCACTGAAAATCCTATGAACAGCAGAGAAGCACTGACAATAGTGTTTCACCTGCTGTACGTAGGGTCGCTATGAGTTGGATACCGACTCGATGGCACCTAACAACAACAACAACAATTTTTGTCTTTTATTTTGTGGTTTTGGTTTCTTGAATTATCTCTATAATACCCAGGCTGGTCTCAAAATCCCCGACTCAAGTGATCCTCCTATATTAGCTTGCTGAGTACTGGCATTATAAGGATTGCCACCGTGCCTGACATTAAGCTCTTAAATCAGACACTGTCATAACCCTACAAAACTTGGTCAGGAATTGGCATCTCTGAGCTAATTTGCAGATATTCTGGGGCAAGCTTTCCTGTACTGGGTTGTTCCTGTTATATTATCTTCTATGGTGCATGAAATGATCAATCTCTGTACTAGTTGTCACTTCTATAATTACTGGGAAAGGAAAAAAAGAAAAATCTGAAGAACAAACATGGGACTTGTACTTTTTAAGGTGAGAAACATATCAAGACTACTCATAGAGTGTCTGCAACAATGGGCTTAAACATAAAGACGATTATTTGCCTGGCACAGAATCGGCAAGTGTTTCGACCTGCTGTACATAGGGTCGCTATGAGTCAGACTTGACTTGACGGCACCTAACAACAACAACATACCTTTAAAACATCAAGTGTCCAACTGCAGCAGCTCAGTGGAACAGCATCTCGGTTTCCAGAACATATAACAATAATCCTATTGACAACAGAGTGCTGTAGAAGGTAAGGCTCATTAGCTGTTTGGCAGGGAGGTTGCATCTCATGCTATTCAGTCTCTGTTCATATTCAATGAAAAGTGAAATTCTGATGTTGCCTGGCCAAAGGAAGAGCAAAGTTTGGCTTTGCAGAGGTAGATTGGGACTGGCATTGATTCACATTTGGGAAATAAACCCAAATCATGTAATACTGAGAAGGACCTTACTATAAACTCAATTCTAATTTTCTTCAGTGAAAGAACCAGTTTTGGTTCATTTTTCACATTGTTTGATTTTCACCAAAATCAGGGTCTCTGGTCCCGGTGGTGCTATATGCTCAGTGATCTTATATCATGAAAT
>VMDO01025471.1:0-28157 GCA_007922755.1 Pedetes capensis
TTGTGTGGGTCTCTGTTTTAGGAATGACTATTTTCTGTAGACTTCTTACTTTTCTTTGTTTGGGATAAACTACATACATACCTATCCTGTCTGGTATGCCCTGTCTCATGCAGGCTGTTGCTAAGCTCCCATTTTTGGACTGAGCTTCGAATTCATTCTCTCTCTCTCTCTCTCTCTCTCTCTCTCTCTCTCTCTCTCTCTCTCCCTCCCTCCCTCTCTCTCTCTCTCTCTCTCTATATATAGAGAGAGAGACTGCCTGATATATATATATATATATATATATATATATATATATATATATATATATATATATATATATCAGGCAGTCTTCACAATAACCCAAGGAAGTAGAAACTGAGGGTCAGAAAATTTAGGGTTCTGAAGTTCCTAAATTGTCAAGCTGGAATTTAGATCTCCACCTTCTCTGATGCTTAAGCCTATATCCCACTAACTGTGTAATATGTTTCCCTATAGCCATTCTATCCTTTCCCATCAGCATGTATTTACTATTCTTTGGCATCAAAGCTATACCTGCCCTCATTGTGGCAGAGAGATCAGATGGCTCATATAAGAGGCAGTAATTGAAGAACACCCTAAGTGCTGAGGAAATGGTGATGTTAACTCAGTTGGTGATTGGCCATTAGTAACAGTGTCTTGTGTCTCTTGGGGTAATGAGTTTTGTTCATAGACAAACCCTGCTGAAAACTCTAAAGCCCATTGGGCAGTACCACAGAGCCCTGTGGCATCCGATCCTGTCAGATCTCGGAAGCTAAGCAGGGTCAGGCCTGGTTAGTAGTTGGATGGGAGACCACCTGGGAGCACCAGGTGCTGCAGGCTTGGGAGACAAACCCAGCAACCCACTCCCAAAAAATCAATCTGCCATTGAAAACCCTATGAACAGCAGAGAGACACTGACAATATTGTTTCACCTGTTGTTCACAGGGTCACTATGAGTCAGATACCAACTCAACAGCACCTAACAAAAACAAGCACAATTTTGCACCCCTTTCTTCTGATTATAGCACCCCTTCTGCTTGCAGAATGCCTTCTCCTTCCCTTGAGGTTCTGATGGAGCTGTTAGATATGCTGCCCACTCTCATCTTGCACCTGAAGGATGAACACGGGACCGAGGCCCTGGTTACTGTCATAGCAACTATCCTTGGATGACAGATTCTACTCCACCTTTGGGGACCTGACTCAAGAAAGCTATTCAGAGCTGTACTGATGTTTGGACAGAGAAGGGAGGAAGTCCCTTTATACCAACAGTGCCAATTGGGATATTGTGAGTCAGAGATTGTATCCCGACTTCTATCCCACCACAGTATACAGTATAGTAAGCACAGCTTTAGGAGGAAAGAATCAGGCCAACATTCAGAAGAAATTATGAGAACGAGGAGAGGCAGACAGAAAAAAGCTGACCACATAGATCTAGTCTTGCCTGAGGCCAAAGGCCACCTCTGGGCTTCCCAGGGATCCAAACCAACAAATTTCCTTTTCAAACTTAAGTTAATTTGAATTAAGTCTTTTTCTTGCCATCTAAAATATCTTGACATTGTTGTTGTTGTTGTTAGGTGCTGTCGAGTCGGTATCCGACTCATAGCGACCCTCTGTACAACAGGGGAAACACTATTGTCAGTGCTTCTCTGCTGTTCATAGGGTTTTCAATGGCAGATTGATTTTTGGGAGGGGGTTGCGAGGTCCTTCTCCCAAGCCTACAGCTTCTGGTTTTCCCAGGCGGTCTCCCATCCAGGTACTAACCAGGCCTGACCCTGCTTAGCTTCCGAGATCTGACGGGATCGGATGCCACAGGGCTACCGCTGCAGGCCATCTTGACATAGATGGTTTAATATAATAAGAAAGTTAGAAAATCCAGAGGTAGAAAAATGAAAGTATATCAATAGATTAAGACTATATGAATTTTAAGATGATTCTAGTCAGGACAAAATGCAAATTTGTGTGTATAGTTATTACCAAGGAGAAAGTACATTTTCTCCTTGGACATTTCTGTAATTGCTACTCTAAAAAAACAAAACAAACAACAACAACAACAACAAAAAAAAAACAGCCACAAGCTATAGGGGAAAAATATTCAAGTGACAAAATATTTTTAAATGCTGCACATACAGATATAAATAAAGATTCTCTGTTTTTATTCTTACCACTAGCCTGAGGTTTGTAGAGAAGTATCACCTGAGAGGCATTTACTACCATCTGTACTGCACACCAAAAGCCATATCACAAAACATTCTGATCATTCTAAAAAGTTGTTCATCGGCGGGCGTTATAAGGACAAATCTCAGAACTCTGAAGGTGAGTTTAGATCTCATTTAAATACAGCTCAAACAACAGCTTAGTGAATCACAGCAAATTAACAACACGAGGGAATATAGGACTAGTTTCTGCATTTTAGGAGTAGAATTAGGATTTTGCTTCCTCTCTCACTGTGAAAAGCAATGAATGTTGATAGAACCTGATGATGTGGATCTGGGTGCTCTGGCCAGGTAACACAGCCAGTGATGACAGATTTTCTTTTCTTTTCTTCTCTTTTCTTTTTCTGTGACTAACAGAGGTTTGTGAATAAAGTAGCCTTAAAGAAGAGAAGTTATTCAATCACTTTGACACTTTATACTGTGCTTGCTTGTATAAATTGAGATTTTGGTAAGCACATAGCAAGGATTCTACATTTTCATTTGAATGCTTCACACAATTGTATTTTGTGACTTAGACAGTATAGTGGAAAGGTCAGTGAACTTAGTTACAATAACTAGCTTTGTGATCTTTACCTGTTGAGATTATAGTTACTTCACTGATAAAATTATAAGACCCTTGTAAGTCATCTTTATGGTCTTGCCAAATTGTACTTTTCTATGAATACAAACTCTAATATTAATCCCTCAAAATATGTTGTGTATTGTTCTCAGCCACACAGAATCTGCTCTTTCTTCATTAACATTTCATCATAGTTCTGGCATTTCATAAACATGAGCAGTTGTTTCCATTGGTCTATGTCATCATGATGGTCTAGTTGATTTGTGACAATAAAATATAAGAAATATACTTTTATAGCACCAGTCCAGGGAGTGAAATGCTGACATGTAATTCATTGGTTTGACTTATGGCAAAACACATGAAGAAAATGGTAGACTCAAGCATATGTAAGTGCATTTATAAACATTTACTAAATATCATCAAAATATATGGCCTTTTGCATCCTAATATTTTAGTAATGACCATTGTATATACAGAAGTTGGTTCCCAAAGATAGAGTCTGCTGCTGGTATTCTAAAATCATGGATAGAAGGGGCTGCCTAAATATTTTACATAGTTTTTCTCTTGACCTTTAAGCTGCTGAGGAAAGATAAGAATTTCAAAGAAATCTTTATCATGATCACAACCAGGAAGGGGAGGGTGAATCATTAAAAACAGGTCAAAGCAATTCAGTCTGGTAAGTCCCCAGGGCTGGCAAGTTCCTGGCCAGTTAAAACATTCTGAAACCCCGCAGATTTGGTAGATTTTAGAGATTTTTATCAGGTACAAGCAAAATTGTTTCATAAATGAGAATTGTCCGTAGCTTAATTAATCTACATTAATTTGTTGAATCTACACAGATATTAAATCATTTGCTCCTTATAGCCACCTTATGATGCAAATACTATTATTTTTCTTGTACAGATAATTTAACTGAAGGAGAGAGAAGATGAACAGCTCCTAAAGGTCATGAGCTCATGGTGGAGGGCAGAGCCTGCTGATGGCCCCTGCTCTGTCTGCTCCATGATCATGTGGTGACCCTGCACCGTGGTGCCTCTCACCATGAGGAGGACCAGGACTAGAGCTTACCTTGGATTATCTCGTGTCTCTCAGCTGGACAATGGTCAGTTCATAAGTTTTATATAAATGTTTCAGAATACTTTCCATTGAGTGTTTTTTCCAGGAAAATGCCAGGAAATCCTTGCTTTCTCACAGAAAGGTGTTGGTAGGTGAGAAGAAACTTGAAGCTGTGTGAGGAGGAACTAGTAGGAACAATTCAGGTGCTTAGTTCATAGAAGACTGATGGAGAGAGTCTCCCGGTGTCACAGGAGGGCCCTGGCAGGTTGGATTGCATGTTCTTTAACGTCAGCTACAGTGGGTCAAAGGGAGAAGGACCCACTTCTGAAGCAATCCCACAACAATCCGCCAATGAAAACCCTATGAACAGCAGAGAACCACTGACAATAGTGCCAGGCATGGCACAGTGTTGGGGAGTGTTTCACTCTGTTGTACACAGGGTCGCTGTCTGACTCCAGGGCACCTAAAAACAACAACAATAAAGTGGGTCAGAGGTATAAATGTCTAGAGGCCCAGGCATTCTGCAAAACCTTGCCTGGGAAAACAGAAGTCCCATGTCCCTTGCATACACCCAAAGATTTCTTTCACTACCAAGGCTGCAGAAGTAGTCATTATACTCTGCTTTTCAAAGGGCAAGATGTTCCACAGCAGGCCAGGGCATAAGGAATCCCACCGAGATGGTGGCCATGGCTTTGGGGGGGCTGCCAGGTCGGGGAGATGCCAGGTTATAGGTCTCAATGCTGCCAGAGCTCTGGGACCTGCAGCCATGTGGCCAAGTGACTAAGATTCACCTCAGACTTCAAGTGAATCTTGCTGGGCAATTTCACGAGTGTCATTCAGCAGCCAATATCTGATAAGAAACCACTAGATGGGAGCAAAAAATGAAGCCTTGGGATGCAGCCATGAAGCTGTCTTTCCTGAACCTTTGCCTGCAACCTTTCTGCTCCCCTGAATGTGAAGCTAATGCACAACTGTGGATTCAATGAGTAGCCATTGCTGTAAACAGAATTGGAAGCATAGGGATATTTGCTGATTTGCAGTCCCAGCCCTGGAGAAGGTGGGCAGAGAGCAGCTGGACATGGGGCTATCAGAGAGGATGTAACTCTTTCTCTTCTTTTTCTTCTTTTTGAAGAAGGCAGGATCAAAAATAGCAACAAACTCAGCACACAGCATCTACAGCTGCTAAGGAAAGAACAGCCTTCATTCAAATGCACTGCAGAAAGGACAGCTGGGCACATTGGTCTTTTCAGTTTTCCTTGTGCACATATTTAGCAACATAGTCACTGGCAGTTTCTTTGAGTATAAAAGACACTGATAGATATCTGGGATAGCTCCAATACAGTTATATTTTGCGTAAAGAGAACTTAGCAAGTCCTTTCCCATTATGCACATGTCCAATTCTCCCTAGTTCCAACTTCTTTATTTTAATACACAGTGTCTTAACCTTTAAAATAGAAAGAGGGGAAACTAATAAAATATAGAAAAGTTAGAGTATTAAAAATGAAGCTCTTGGCTGGGTCGAGTTTATCACTGTACCACATAACTGGATAAGAGGATGTTGTATGTATTAGTTTGGAATGAACATTCTATTCTTTAAACACAAAAAGTGTTCTTTCTCTGACATCAATTGATTATTCTTAATTTTTAAGTCGGGTAGATAGAGGGATAAAGTGCTCACCCAGTTGTAATCTGACAAATAGACTCAGTACACAGGTATTAATGTTGTCAAGGATGTGCAACCTATGGGTTAGGGTCTGCAGAGGACACCAGATTATGAAGACATGCACTTTTTCCCTAGAAAGATGCCAACATTTGTGCAGAAGTAATTTATAATATAAGGTCCAGTGTACACAGCCAATATACACATTCACATGCATACACATACACACAAAGCCAAACATATCCTAAGGGGATAGAAAGAGGGAGCGTATATATCAAGGAAAATGAATCCAGAAGTGACCCAGAGATAGATCATGAAGATTTAACAGGATTTTGACAGGTAATAGATTTTGGAGCAGGTACAGTGGGAAAGTAGGCAGTAATTTGGAAAATTAGAAGTTCATCCAGTTCAAATATAAAAGAAAAGGCTGAAATTGCAGGTTGAGTCTTATATGATGGTATTTGCATTTTGATTTGAAGGGTTCTGAGCAAGAAATGAATGTGGTTGGAACTGCAGTTTTAGAAGATGTTCAACCCAGTCGGGCATTGTACTTACTATTGCTGCCCTCTGTACCTAGAGTGACCAGAGATAGGTAAGGGTGAAAAAGAATGAGTGCTTTGCATTGTGGCGTGCTGCTCAAACATGTCCTCCTTTTCAGTTTTGAAATGTGAAATTATTTCTCATCATTTGTTAGTTAAAAAAAAAGATTGTAAGACATTTCAAAATAAAACCATTCTTCTATATCACCGTAAACACAGAGGCAAGAAAAAGGAAGTATGCTCCTTAGGCCATGGCAATAATAATAATTAATGTAATGCATTCTGACAGAAGTAGGGCAGGTCATTACTTTCAGAATGGGAAGCTCTAGTTTGGACTTCGGATGTCAAACCCTGGCCCTGGCCTCTGTTCCCTGCTGTTTTCCATGGCCTGTATAGAATCTTCCTAATGCCCTTTTATGTTGTTTCCTGGCTTCCTTCTCTTGTAGTTTTTCTGTTGTATTTTTGACACTTAAAAATGTCTTCAGTTGGTTAAGAAGCCTTTCATCAGCCTTTGTTTCTCTTTTTCTTCTTCATAGGTCTATGTGGGTGACTGGCCTGCAAATGGCTTCTGCTAATGAAGAAAATCATGAAGGACTTTAGAACTGATTAGGGATGTAATGCGGGAGGAAGACCTAGAAAATTAGTCCAGGAGACTGTCACAGACCTATGTCCATCCCAGGCACAGCACAGGAATTGGTGCTAGCATGTGAGAGGTGGGTCTAGGGCAGATATTAAAAGACTTGAGTTTATCTCTCTTTACCTGACCTCAGGTGGGTAATGACGTTGAATGTACTCTGTGTCTCAGAAGGAAAAAACGTCAGTGACATAAATATCAAATAGTTCAAGGATTTCCTTTCAATCAGAAGAGAAGAGAATGGCTGTATACTTGTGAGACGTGATAATGTCTTTAACATGGCAGGCTATTGACATTCCCCTTTCCTATGTCAGAGGATCTTAGTGGTCCTGAGACTGGCAGCTACTAAGGCTCAGGTGAACTCTTTCTTCCAAACAGTTATGTGGATGTCAGCCTGGCTTCCTATACCTTTAGCCTCCCCTGCATGCATATTAATTAAATACTCAATCATACTGTAGCCAGGTGTTTTGTCACCTGGGAGCTGAGAACGATTTCAGCACCAGCCAGCTATGGGTTTTTTGTTTTGTTTTGTTTTGTTAGGTTTGTTTGTCAGCTATGATTTTTCTGTTTTCTTCTGTTTTGTTAGGATTGTTTGTCTATTTTATCAATGGTGAAAGAAGCTGAGACATTTTTCTTGCCTTTCAGGCTTATCAACATTCACAATGAACTTTTCTGCCAAGTAAATCAAATAGAAATGATATTTATTAGTACTTTAGATGCAAAGCATCAGAAAACCAAGTTTCACTCAGGTAACAAGACCAGAAATTTGTGCTCTGAAAGTCCCTTGAAAAGCTCAGACTTCTGCTTCTAGGTTTGGCAGAGTCCAGCATCACCTCCTTGCCCTGTTCACCTGGGGAAAGGCTGGCCCTTAGCATGTGGGTTGTTTTGAGAGTGCCAGGTGCTGCCAGGTCCTTCTCCCTAGCCTGCAACACCTGGTATTCCTAGGTGGTCTCCCATCCAAGGACTAATCAGGCCTGACCCCGCTTAGCTTCCAAATCTAAGGTGCAGGCTTGCTATGACTGTTGTTGTTAGGTGCCATCCAGTCGGTATCCCACTCATAGCAACCCTACAAACAACAGGGGAAACACTATTGTCTTACTTCTCTGTTGCTCATAGGGTTCTCAATGGCAGATTGATTTTTGGGAGTGGGTTGCTGGGTCTGTCTCCCAAGCCTACAGCACCTGGTTTTGCCAAGCAGTCTCCCATGCAAGTACTAACCAGGCCCGACCCTGCTTAGCTTCTGGGATCTGATGGGATTGGATGCCACAGGGGTGTGGCTGCAGGCTTTGCTAGGATGTGGTTTAAAAGGGCATGTGATTGCATGCTTGGCCACAAGGTGGCGGTGTTGGGAGGTGGTGGAGAGTTTAAGAGAGGTCTTTAAGTAATTGGTGGGGAAGCATGTACTCTTAGAAGGTAGTTCTCTCATGGCCAATGACTTCTCTTGGGAGGCTGTTATAAAAAGAGCAAGGCCCATCCATCCATTTCTCTACTCCTGGGTCCAGAGAGAGTCACTTGCTTGCTCCAACCATGGCCTTGGCCAGGAAGTCATGCAGCCATGGGGTGGCCTTTTGCGCTGTACCTTTTTGATTTTGAACCTCCAGAACTGTGAGCTGACCTCTTTTTCTTCATAAGTGGCCTGTGTTAAGGATATAGTTATACTGGTGAAAAAGCTAACACGTGTCCTATTGTATTTCTTTTTTCCGGGGAGTTTTTGGGCTCTGACCATCTTAGCCAGTCAAAGGTTTGGAATCCTGCTCAAGCCTCTTTTACTTTAAGCAATGACTGTCTGGCACTGCTCAGCAACTGAACTTGAGCTTTTGCTGAAGGCTGCGTCACTCCAGAGCCCCAGGCTGCAGTGTAGCCACGCGACCAAGGGACACAATTTTGTTCAAGAAAGCAAAGAAGAGGAAAGAAGATTGCTCACTAGTAGGACCAAAGTGGCCTCCCTGGGTATTTCAAATAGCAAAAGCTGCCTCAGGCCTGGTGGACCTTGGGATCTACAAATGCCACTTGGGTATCAGAGGGAGAAGAAAGAGGCCAGTGGAGCTGGCTTGTTGTAGGACAGGTAGAGGTTCTGAGAGACTTGGCTGAGCAGTTTCAATTGGGTCTTTTGAACACTGGGGAATGAACAGTGGCTGCTCTTCTTTCCTTGCCCCTTCCTCAGGGGCTGCAGAGGGCTGAGTGTTGCTTGGAGAACTTTCTATGACCAATGCTCACAGGCAGAAAGGCATCCTAGAGCAGAGGTTTTATTCAATCCAGTATTAAGGTAGCAGAAATGCAGAAGCTTAAGAGAAGTGTGAAGAAAAGTGTTCTTTAAATATGCATTAAGTGCACTGAAGAGAAATAGAAGCCCTTGGGGAAGACCTGAGGGGTAGTGTTGGCAATATTTACAGTTTCTAAAGTTAGAAAAATAGCATTCCTGGAGGCAATCTCCTAGACAGAAGATGGCCTGTACACTTATGGAAATCTTAGTTCTGCAGTAAACCTATTTATGGTTAACTTCCCCCAGATGCATTTTAAAATTATCTGGAGATGTGGTCCTGATAAATAGTACAAGCAGAAATATGGTATGAAATGCTTCTCTTTTCTTCTCCTCCCTTTTTCTGTTTCCTTCTTCCTACTAGAGCCAGTCTCTGTTTCCTCGTCCAGCTAAAGCTGGCACGTAGATCTACACAGCAGCATGGCCTGGCTGCTGGGAATAGCCTCTCTGCTGGGGAGGCATTACTGTAAAAAGCTTTTTTATGCACTGGGGATATTGGCTACTGCAGAGGTTCCATTAGGCTCTAGGATTTGGTGCTTTTGACATCTAGTAGACATGGCTGCAATCCACTGCTGTGTTAAGTTGGCTCTTGATACCAAAACAATGAAGACATGCTAGTGTCAGCATTGTCTTGCTCCCCTCTCAAAGGCGTTAAAAGTACTGGGTGTAAGCTGACCTGAGCTTCAGCTGCTGGCCAGAGACCCCTGATCACAGTACACCCTAGAAGAGGACCCCTCTGCCAAGCTTGAGCCAAAGGAAAGTAAGAGAAGGAAGAAGTTTTGTGCATCGCTTGTGACTTTCATTTTTCTAAGTTAACCAGAGAAATTCAGAGTGAATTGAGGAACAGCACATATATCAAATTATGGAAAATGTAAAAGACTTATACTAACGTTCTGTTTTCTGGATAGCACTGCGATCCAAGACACGTTGTTTAATTCCATCTGCTGGATGGACTTTGTTGGTTGATGCAAGTTAATTAATTCAAGAATACAGAGAAGAGTGTGGTGTTCTGACTGAGTACATGACCCAATGCTATTTTCTCTCTTCCCTTAGTTTCAGTTGAATCTACTACATGACTAAATGGAGTAGTTGCATTTAATTTTATAGTTCTGTGAGTATTGAAAAATGTATGTGTCCATGTAATTCACACCCTGATTGAGATAAAGAAAATCGGTCTATAAAGTCTGCTTGTTTCCCTCTCCAGTAAACTCTTCAACAAAAGGCAACCATATTTCAAATTTTTTTATCACTTATAAATTTGTGTTACCTGTTCTTTGAACCTCAGATAGAATTCTGCAGCATGTACTTTTGTTTCTGTATTTTTTATTTGAACAGTATGATGTTTTGGAGAAGTATTCTTTTTGTTAGTTGTTGGTTCCTTTTATTACTGAGAGGTATTCTTATTGGGTGAATTTGTCATATTTCTTCATTCTCCCATTAATGGACATTTGTGTTGTGTTCAGTTTTAGAAAATTATGATAAAGCCCCTGTGAACAATATTATATAGATCAATTCTTGCAGAAATGAGCACGTGATATTGCTTTGACATAGGAGAGTTCTGTGTTTAAATTTGTGTATATAGATGTTTATGTGGTACTGGGGGCTGAACCCAGGGCCTTGCGCATACGTTGGAAGCACTTTACCACTGAGATACACCTCCTTATTTATTTTTTATCTTGAGACAGTGTCTTCTTAGGTTACACAGGCTGTCTCTGGCCTCAAACTCACAATCCTCCTGCCTCTGCCTCCTGACTCATTGGGATTATAGATAGGCAGTACTGTGCCCAGCTCTGTGTTTGAAATTGTAAGGATACAGTAAAGTGCTTTCTATGATGGTTGTATCATTATATACTCATGCAAACTATGCTTGAAAATCCCATTTACTTCCCATTTAGTGACATTAATCTCCTTAATTTTCTGTTCTAGTGGAGACAAGGAGTTTCAATTTGTTTTCCCTGATGAATAATGACTTTGAACATTTCTCAATATGCTTATAAGCCATTTAGAGATCCCCTCTAAGGTTTGAGTCTTTTGCCATCATTTTATTCATTTGCTTTTCTTGTACTTTTCAATTTAAAGTTCTTTATATATTTTGGATTTCAGTCCTTTATCATATACAAGAATTGCAAATTTTTCTCCAGTCTATAAATTATCTTTATTTTTAATGATATCATTTGAAGAATAAATTTTGATAAAGTCTAATATACATATGTTTCATTTTCTTTCAGTGTTTTCTATATTCTTTGCCTACTCAAGAAAAGTCAGCTCAAGAAGGAAAATCAAATATTTTAATGACATATGCAAAGAGTCAGAGACAGCAAACCAAAAGGGAAGAACACACTCTATTTTACTCAAGCTTAAATAACTGAAAGAAAATTCAAGCTTTCAGTGGCAATAGTGAAGAATTCTACAGGGAAAATAATAAATGATTTAGCAAACATCAAAAGAAGAAGGAAAGAATACAGAATCATTATACCAAAAAGAATTCGTGGATGATCAGCCATTTCAAGAGGTTGCATATGGTCAAGAACCAATAGTACTGAAGGATGAAATAGAAACTGCCATGAAGGAATTGGCAAAACACAAGGCTCTAGGAATTGATGGAATACCAATAGAGATATTTCAATAAACAGATGTAGCACTGGAGGTGCTAACTTGTTTATGCCAAAAGATTTGGAAAACAACTACCTGGCCAAGTGACTGGAAGAGATCCATGTCTGTGCCTATTCCCAAGAAAGGGGATTCAAGTGAATGTGGAAAATATCAAACAATTTCATCAGTATTACACACAAGCAAAATTTTACTAAAGATCTTTCAAAAATGACTATGGCTGTATATAGACAGGGAACTACCAGAAAATCAACCCAGATTCAGAAGAGGGCATGGAACCAGGGATGTCATTGCTGATATCAGATGAATATTAGCTGAAAACAGAGAATACCAGAAAGATGTCCATGTTTTATTAACTATGCAAAGGCATATGACTGTGTGGATCATTACAAATTATGGATAACACTGCGAAGAATGGGAATACCAGAGCACCTAAATGTACTCATGAGGAATCTGTACACGGACCAGGAGGCAGTCATTCAAACAGAACAAGGAAACACTGCTTGGTTTAAAGTCAAGACAGGTGTGCATCAGGGCTCTATCCTTTCACTGTACCTTTTCAATCTCTATGCTGAGCCAATAATCCAAGAAGCTGGACTTTATGAAGAAGAATGTGGCATCATGATTGGAGGAAGACTCATTAATAACCTGCATTATTCAGATGACACAACTGTGCTTGCTGAAAATGAAGAGTATTTGAAACATTTCCTGATGAAGATAAGGAACACAGCCTTCAGTATGGATTGCAACAACACCAACAAAACAAAAATCCTTATGACTGGATCAGTAAGCAACTTCATAATAAATGGAGAAAAGATTGAGGTTTTTCAAGATTTTTATTTACTTGGTTCTACATTCAACACCTGTGGAAGCAACAAGAAATCAAAAGACACATTGCATTGGGAAAAGCTGTTGCAAAAGACCTCTTTAAAGTGTTGAAATGTGTAGAGGTCACATTGAAGATGAAGGTGCACCTGACTCATGCCATGGTATTTTCAATTTCATCATATGGTTATGAAAGCTGGACATTGAGTAAAGGAGATAGGAGAAGAGTTTATGCTTTTAATTATGGTGCTGGAAACAAATATTGAATATACCATGAGCTGCCAAAAGAACCAACAGATCTATCCTAGAAGTGCAACCAGAATTCTCATTGGAAGCAAGGATGGCTAGACTCTGTCTTACATATTTCGGACATGTAGTCAGCAGGGAGCAATCCCTTGAGGACATCATCTTTGGGAAAGTGACAGGTCAAAGAAAAAAAAAACAAAACCCTCCACTAGATGGAATGACACAGTGTCTGCAACAATGGGCTTATATATAAATAAGATCATATGCCTGGCACAGAATCAGGGAGTGTTTCATTCTGTTGTATATTGGATCATTATGATTCAGACCTAATTCGATGGCACCTAAGAACAACAACCCAAAGATCACAAAGATATCATGCTGTAGTTATTTCTAGAAGCTATATTCCTTTGGCTTTTATATTTAGGTCTATTGAACAAATCCTTATGATTTCTACTGAATAATATTTTTGTTAAAGTGTTATGTAGGTGTCAAAGTTCACTTTTATTTATGTATTTAAGAGTTGATTAACATCATTTGTGTGTGTGTGTGTTTTTAAGGTTCTCCCCTCTTTGAATTTCTTTGATGCTTTTGTGGAAATAAATTAACCATAAAGGGGACTATCTGTAGGATCTCCTCTGCTCTGCTGATGTGTCTGTCCATTGTCTCACCAACATGTGCTGGTGATCACTATGGCTTTATGATAAGTCTTGAAATCAGGTAGTATAAAGTCCCCCAATTTTGTTATCTTATACAAGTTGATTGTCACTATTCTAGTCTCTTTGCTTCTCTATGTAAATTTGGCTTATAAATTTTTGCAAAAAAGAATGCCTGCTGCTCTTTTGAATAAGATTTTACTGAAATTATTGGTCAGTTTGATGAGAATTGAAAATTCAATAATATTGAATCTTCCAATCAATAAACATGCTGCATTTTTCCATTTACTTATGTCTTCCTTAATCTATACAGATATGTTTTATAGTTTTCAGTGTAGAGATCTGACACATATATGACTCATTTTCTCCTATTTTAGGTTTTTCATGTGGTGGCAAATGGTTTTATTTGAATTTCATTCACAAATTGCTTGCTGCTGGCATGTAAAAACTACAGTTTATTTTATTTATTTACCTTATATCTCATGACTTCACTAAATTTAAATTAATTTTAATAGTTTTTTATTTTTAGCTAGATTTCTTTGAGTTTTCTACATATACAATTATGTCATCTGTAAATAAGGACAGTGTTATTTTTTTTTTTTCTTTTCAGCCTTTATTTCATTTGTTTCATGATTTTATCTAATTGCACAGGCTAGGAACTCTACTCCTTGTTGAATAGAAGTAGTGAAAGGGCAATGACTTTGCCTTGTTCCTGATCTTGGAGAGTTTGATTGTTGATTTTGTGTGTCAACTTGGCTGGGCCCAGGGTGCTCTGTTATTTGGCCAAACATTATTCTGCATCTGTGAGGGTGGTTCTGGATGGGATTAACATTTGAATCAGTAGAGGGAGTAAAGCAGATTGCTCTCCCTAGTGGGGATGGGCCACATCCAAAGGGGTGAAGCCCTGAATCCAACAGAAAGGCTGACCTCCTTGACAGTCACAGGGAATCCTTGACTAACTGGGCTTCTGGCCGAGATGCTGGACTTTCTTGCTTTCAGACTCAGAATGAAACTACACCACCAGTTCTCTTGGATTTCCAACTTTGCCAAATGCAGACCTTGGGACTTTTCAAACTTTATCATCTCACAGAGCAATTCGTCATATTAAATTTCTCTCTCTTTCTCACTCTCTGTAGTAAATATGTGATTTGTGAGTGTGTGTTCACACATAAATATATGCAATGTAGATATATACACACTTAAATATATATTCAATGTGTAATATATTAAACATCATATATTTTAGTTTAAATTATGCTAATTCTATTATATATACTTACATATAGTTTATAATACTCATATATAATTATATCATATATACCAATTAAGCTATGCTTATATAATTTGATATAATTGCTAATACTTACCAAAGGATTTTTTTAATGTCTAGTTTCATTAGGAAAATTATTCTCTAATTTTCTTTTCTTACAGTTTCCCTTGTCATGTTTTTGTTTCAGAGTTGTGGTATCATTAGTAAATGAGTTGGGAAACAACCATTACTCATATTTTCTAAAAAGATTGAATAAGATTGCTATTATTTAAAATAGGCATCTGGGATTTGAATTTTCATTAGATTTCTAACAGATGAGAGTTTACTCACCTTTTCTATTTCTACATATGTCATTTTGGTACTTTTGTCTTTATCAATTAATTTGTCCATTTCTGTAAGATGTAGTGACATAAAGGTGTTTATAATTTTTGCTAATGTTTGTATGATCAACAATGATGACCTGCATCTAATTCCTAATATTGGTATTGGTGATCTATTTTCTTGAACAACACTGCAATTTCAATGAAATTTTCAAGAAAAGACTTCATGGTTCTTTTGCTTTCCTCTATTTTTTTTTTATTTCATTGATTATTACTCACCTCTTTATTATTTTCTTTTTCTATTTACTTTGGGTTCAATTTGCTCTAATTTTCCTAGTTTCTTAGTATGGCAGTATCACTCATCAATTTGGAAAGTGTCTTCTTTTAGCTGCACATGGTAGTACGCACCGGTAATTTCAGCAACTCAAGGGGCTGAAGCAGGAGGATTGCAAGTTAGAAGGCTGGGCTGGGCTACACAACAAGTTCCAGGCCAGCCTGGGCTATATAGTGAGACTATATTTTTAAAAAGTGTCTTCTTTTGTAACATAAATATTTGAGAAATACTTTTTTTCTAAATATTGACTTACCTATGCCCAAACCTTTTGATATGTTATTTTTACCCTATCATTTAGAATACTTTCTGATTTTCCTACAGTTTCTTCATTGAACGACATTCATTCATTGTCTAACTTAACTATAGGAAGAATTTTAAAACATCTTATTAATAGCTTCTGTTGTTGTGTTGTTGTTGTTGTTAGGTGCCATCAAGTCAAGTCTGACTCATAGTGGCCCTCATAGGGTTTTCAATGGCTGACTGTTTTGGGATTGCCTTGGGAGTGGGTTGCCAAGTCCTTCTCCCATGTTGCGGTGTTGGGAATCGAGATCGGGGTCTCAGAGACTGCAGAACAGCGCTCTACCAACTGAGCTAAATCCCAGACCCTTAATAGCTCCTAGTATATATTATTTCAATTTTTAAAAATTTACTGAAGTTAGGGTCCCACACTATGGCACATCTTGGTGGCTTCTCCATGTGCAACTGCGGAGACTGTCTGTTCCACTCTTATTGGGCAGAGTGTCCCATACATGTCAACTAAATTAAGGTAGTTGATAGCATTTTTTAAATCTTCAAATCTAGCTGATTCTTGGTCTAATTATCTTATCCATTATTGAAGGAGAAGTACTTTATAACATTTGTTGTTGTTGTTATTAGGTGCCGTCGAGTCGGTATCCAACTCATTGAGACCCTCATAGGGTTTTCAATGGCTGACTGTTTGGGGATTGCCTTGGGAGTGGATTGCCAGGTCCTTCTCCCATTTTTGTGGTGCTGGGAATTGAACTCGGGACCTCAGAGACTACAGCGCAGTGCTCTACCAACTGAGCTAAATCCCAGCCCCTTATAACATTTAGTCCATTTAAATTTAGTTTATTCTGATAACCTTTTGGGATAATTATCTTTTTGTTTTCTAACAATTTATTTCCCTTCAAGTCTTTATTCCTCCTTTTCTGTTTTGTTTTGTATTGTTTGGATTTTTTTAATATTCCATGTCTTCCTTCTATTAGCTTCTTAGATATGCCTCTTCCTTTTATTTCTAGAAGTTTCTCTAGGAGATATCATAAACATGTTTAACTTGTCACAGTCTACTTTGAAGTAATATTATAATCCATTTTGTAAAATGTATGACATAATGCTATACTTTAATCTCTACTTTTCCTCTCCTTTGTGTTGTTATCAAAATGTTTTTTTCTGCTCGTAAGTCCCTTGATATATTATCCTGTTTGATTGTTTTCTATAAAGATCAAGTAGCATAAATTGTAAATATAAAAACTAAAAAGTGGTCTCTTGTATTTACCTGTGTAATTCTTCCTATAGAGTCATTTTTTTTATTAAAACATTTCTTTCCTTCTGAAATACTTTTGTTAACCTCTCTTAAAGTTCAAGTGTGCTAGTGACAAATTTTCACAGCTCTCATTTATTTGAAAATATCATTATTGCAACTTAATGTGTGAAAGCTTTTTTTTTTGAATAATTGAATAGAATTCTGGGCTGCTAATTACTATTTTTGCTTTAACAGTGTTAAGGTATCATTCCATTATCTCCTGACTCATGTGGTTTATGATTAGAAATCAGTTATAATTCGTATTGCTATCTCTACAATGCCTGCAGCTGTAGCCCTGTGGCATCCGATCCCGTCAGATCTCGGAAGCTAGGCAGGGTCAGGCCTGGTTAGTACCTGGATGGGAAACCGCCTGGGAACACCAGAAGCTGTAGCCTTGGGAGAAGGACCCGGCAACCCCCTCCCAAAAATCAATCTGCCATTGAAAACCCTATGAACAGCAGAGAAGCACTGACAATAGTGTTTCCCTTGTTGTACAGAGAGTCGCTATGAGTCAGATACCGACTCGACGGCACCTAACAACAACAACATCATCTCTACAATGCATTCTATCCTCTTGCTACTTTAAAGTGTTGTTTTTTATTGTCTTTGTATTTCAGCAATCTCTTTTTCTCTCACTGTCTCTCCTCATTTTGGTATTTATTCTTGGATATTTAATTTCTTGATCAATAATTTTTACCCAGAATTAGAAAATCTGTCAGTGTTGCTAAACTACACTGTGATATAAGGCTCAGCTGATTTTTCCTCCTTTCTATAACGCCTCTCTATAGCTAACCAACTTTTCTAGCTGTTCATACCTAGTCTCATTTATCGCCATGTGTCTGTCAGCTTGCCATGCTTTGGGGGCTTGTGTGTTTCTGTGATGCTGAAAGCTATTCCACTAGTATTTCAGATACCAGTAGAGCCACCCATGGTGGACAGATTTCAGGTGAGTTTCCAGATTAAGATAGACTAAGGAGAAGAACCTATCAGCCCACTCCCAAAGCAATTAGCCATTGAAAATTCTATGAATATCAGAGAAGCACTGTCATATATAGTGCCAGAAAATGAGCCTCCCAGGCTAGAAGACATTCAAGAATCAATTGGAGAAGAGTTGCCTCCTCAAAGTAGAGTTCACCTTGATGATGGGAATGGAGTGAAGCCCCTGGGACCACCTTTTGCTGCTGTGACATGATTCAAAATGAGAAGAAACAGTGTCTGCAACATTGGGCTCAAACATAAAAAGATCATGTGTGTGACACAATGTTGGGTAATGCTTCATTCTTAGGGTCACTATGAGACGGATCCAGCTGACAACACCCAATAACAGCAAGTCTCATTTATGGAGGCTGTCACTGTTTTTATCTCATCTGTCCACAGCTTTCATTGTGTGATTCAGTTTATTAGAGCTTACTTGCATCCAGTATTCCTTGATAGATCTGTAGAAAATATGATCGTAATTTCATCCAGACTTTCTTTGTTGTTATCAATGGAATGAAGGATCTTATCTTTTTCTACATCCTAACCCAAAGCGTACATTTCAGAGAGGCATGTGGTGATTGGAAAGGGGGGTGATGTCTACTTGGTACAACATGGATACAAAAAGGAAAGTTTGGGAAACAGGCTGGAGAAGGACACAGAAGATTTTTCTAATAATCTAGTTATTCTCTTTCTTGGGTGGGACACTGACGTCACTGGGATCCTCCACGGCTGAGGTGCAAACTCTCTATCTCTCAGGTGACCACCTATGATGCTGTGAGGCTAGAGGGGAGCTTGGGAACAGAAAGGAAAATTTTTGCTTTTCTAGATCATCCAATTCTTTGTCTTATTTAGGTTCCCTTTCTTCCATTTTAGAATGTTCTTTGTTCCTACAACTCATCTCCTGTGTAGCTGGTGAGATTTGTCTATGTCCTCATAACTCTTAGAAAGAAGTGGCTTATTTTTAACTAATCAAGTGGAGACAAGATGAAATCAGGGAGAAGTGTTTAAAAGAAGAAAGACAGAAGGCTTATCTGTGCTTTGCTCCCTTCTCATGAGAGTAAAAGGATTTGGAGCCCAAGCATTTAGTAGAGTGTTCTTTTGCCTGGAGAATTCTATGAGATCATCTCCTTCAACATATGTGATGACTAGACAACCAACCAAGAATTCCTTGCTTTGGAATTCCAGCCAAATGTTTCTATCCTATAATGCATAACATTTATTCTCTGAGGTTGTTGTGAGAAATAGATGAGCTAATATACACAAGAGGAACTGTCAGACTACAAAGTCCTCTGGGAACAACAATTATTACTGTTTTATTATTATTACCACTTGCATTTCTGTAAGGTGGCATTGACTGGGTCACAATGCTAGAGATTGCTGGTTCTTTCTGATAAAGGGACAGAAAGCTGCCCTCGTAATGAGCACTACCAGTCATAATGAGTTTCAGCTGGGCGTCCAACATCTCTCTTGGGTTTTGAAAAATAAAATGGAACCACCAGGCAGGAAATGGGTTGAAGCTCCAGTTCTTTTTGCCACAAGCCATGTCTTTTCCTAGGCTACACCATCCCTCCTGATCAGATTTGGTGTTCATGCCTGTCACTAAGTGCCCCTTGCTTGGGTTGGAGAGGGCGGTATTGCTCCATCATGAAAAATGGACATAAGGTCCCAAATAGAAGAGTGGGGGCCCAAGCTGGTAATTGGATTTTTAAAAATCACACTATTTATTTTCTCAGAAGCTGAGAAGGATCAGTAGGATTTACAGTGATTGGAACCTCTTCCTTGTGCTTTGATAACATAAATATGCTTAATGAAGGCAGTCACTAGAGTCTTTGAAGGCATCCCATATTATTGATCTAGAGATGACTATCTTTAAAAGCTTTGTTTCTTTTATGCCTACTTTGTTGTTGTTGTTGTTAGGTGCCGTCGAGTCATGTCTGACTCATAGTGACCCTCATAGAGTTTTCGATGGCAGATTGTTTCGGGATTGCCTTGGGAGTGGGTTGCCACGTCCTTCTCCCATTTTTTGCGGTGCTGGGAATCGAACTTGGGACCTCAGAGACTGCAGAGAGGTGCTCTACCAACAGAGCTAAATCCTTGTAGGCAGCCTGTATTAGTCCATTTTCCATTGCTATCATAAAGTGCCTAAGCCTGAAAAATGTGTAAAGAGATTAATTTAGCTCATACTTTTGAAACTAAATGAACCTGGCCCTTAAGGTTCCTGTCTGTCTCACAATGCAAAAATGTATTCTTTCAGTCCTCAATAGTCCCAAAGTCTTCACTCACTCCAGCATTCCTCTAAAGTCCAAATCCAAAGTCAAAAGAGACTCAAAGCAAACTCTTCCAGCTGTAAGCGCTTGGAACATCAGTAACCAAGTTATATACTTCCAGGAAAAACGGCAGGACAGGGATAGAATAAAGTAGAAATGCCGGAAGTAAGAGTAAGACTGAAGCCCAGCAGGGAAGACATTACATCACAAATCTCAGGGTCCAGTATCCTGGGCACATTAAAATAGGGAGTTGGTGGGCCCCCAAGGCCTCAGGCAGCCCTGCCCCTCTAGCTTTGCTGGTCCTAGACCATCTGGCTGCTCTCTTGTTGCCTTGCACACTGATGTCCACGGCTTTCCCAGGTTGGCATTGCATTCTACTGGTTCTTCCATTCCCCATGGCTCTCTGCTAGGCATTCCAGGGGACATTCTCTGCAGGGGATCTTTCCCTGCAAGGAACTTCTCTACTGCTCCCAGACTTTCCTGTAAAACCTTGGCAGAAGCCTTCACTCTTATTATACTTTGCATGTTTGCAAAAACCAGGGCCATGTAGACGCCATCACCATTTGCCTCTGGCAAAACCTGTACCTGGGCCTGTGTGAACCATGGCTGGAGTGGCCATGGAGCAGGGAGAAAAATCCCAAGGCAGTCCTGGACGATGAGCCCTTGGACAGTGCCCTCGATTCCCTGCAGGCGCTGTGCCCTGAAAGGCCGCTGGGCTTGGAATAGGATGGGCCACCCCAAAGAGTTTTGAGATGCCCTGGAGTTTGAGGCCTCTTTCTTATTTTGTTGCTCATTAGCACATAGCTCCCCTTTGTCCTCTCTCTCTCTCTCTCTCTCTCTGTGTGTGTGTGTGTCTCCCTCTCTCTCTCCCTCTCTCTTTCCCACTTTTTTCAGCGCTGGGGGTGGGGGTTGGACCCAGTTCCTCAAACATAATAAGCAAGCACTCAACCACTGAGCTGCACCCCCAGGCCCTTTTTCATTTTTTATTTTGAGATAGCGTCTCGCTAGTTACACAGGCTGCCTCTGGTTTCCAATTTGGAATCCTCCTGCCTCAGCCTCCTGAGATGCTAGGAGTACAGCCATGAGTCTCTGGAACTAAAAATGTGTGCCATGGTACCTAGCCATAACCTTCTAATCTCGAAGCAATTGCTTAGCCACACCTTTACTGTGTTCTCCAAAACATACTTTCTCTGTTCTTTCTCCAATCAGGCTGCAAATTTTCCAAAACTTTCCACTTATTATGCTTCTAATTCTCACAGTAAATCTGACTAAGAGCAGTCTATGAAAGGTGGAAGGATCACCTGAATTCAGAAGTTTGAGATAAGTCTGGGCAATATAGTGAGGTCTCATCTCAAAAGATTAGAGAGAGATTGAAAACCCTATGAGGGTCGCTATGAGTCGGATACCGACTCAAGGGCACCTAACAATAACGACAACATCTCAAAAGAAAACAAAACAGCCGGGCACGGTGGTGCACAACTGTAATCCCAGCAGCTAGGGAGGCAGAGGCAGGAGGATCTCAAATTGGAGACCAGACGCAGTCTGCATAACTTAGCGAGACACTGTCTCAAAAAGTAAAAGAATGGGCTGGTGATGCAGCTCAGCTGTCCAGCACTTGCAAAGCATGCAGGTGCGAGGCCATGGGTTCAATCCCCAGCGCCACAAAATAAATAAATAAAAATTAAAAATTAAAAAAAATATGCTATAGCCTGAGTGCTTTGTTGATTAGAGATTTCTTCTACCAAATAAACTAGTCCATCATTCTTAAGTTTAGCCTTTCTTAAAGCTCTAGGCCACAGATACAATTTAGCCATGATCTTTGCAATATGCAATGGCCTTTGTTTCATTTTCCTCCTGAAACGAGTCCCCTGGTTTCCCCTTCTTCTGAGCACTCACTGGAATCACTCACAATGAGCCACTGACAGCATTCTAGGCCTTTCCTAGCCTTCTCTTCCAAACTCTTCCAATCTTTGCCCATTACCCAGTTCCAAGTCTGCTTCCATAATCCCAGAAATAGTTATAGCAATGACCCTAAATCCTTGGAACTTTTTCTTAATTAATTCATTTTTCATTGCTATAACAAAACACTGGAGGCTGAGTAATTTATAAAGAGATAGATTGATTTAGCTTACACTTTGGGGGTTCAAAAGCATGGTACTGCCATCTACTTGACTCTAGCTAGAGCTCCTTTGGCCACATCACAGGGTAGGTGGCATCATAGCAGGAGTGTAAGGGAGAGAGAACAAGCACATGGTGAGGCACAGCCAGACAGACCAGGGAGGGGCAGCCCTCCACATAACATCCCTCTCATGAAAACAAACCAGGGTTCCATGAGAACTTCTTCAATGCCTTCTGAAGGCAGTGCCCCAATGACCTAAACAGCTCCCACTAGGTCCCACCTCTTAAAGGCCCCACCAAGCTTTTAACACATGAACCTTTGGAGAATAAACTACATCCAGGCCATGGTACAGGTCGTGTAGGATAGGAATGCAGGGCAGAAGTTACCCTGTGAGTTCTGTGTAGATATTCAACCCTTGGTTCGACAGCTTTGTTTTCTCAAGTATGGAAAAGAATTATAAGTCTGCATATTTCCTAAAAATTCTTCTCCCAAGCTCCCATTACACCAGACTGTATTGTGAATTTTAAGGGTCAAACTTATTTATTCACTTCAAAAACACAAATGAGCTCTCTTCTGTGAGTCTCTAGATGTATTGTTTTAATATCTAATTCACAGCCAATAAAAGCAAAAAAAGTAAAGTGGCATTTATTTTAAAAGTGCATCCAAGTTTCTTCTGTGAATGTTGGCTTTAATTGGATCTCCCTACTGTTCCCAGGACATCTCAGTAGAATACTTGCTGAATCTACCTGTTCATATTCTATCTCACCCTTCCCAAAACCCAAACTAATAAATATTATCTGTTATGATTACACCTCTCAATACTATGAGAAATATACTTTTTTATCTGCATCTGATAGGAATATTTGGTAGGTCGGACAATGTGCCCAAGGTTACCAGACTGCTTAGTGAAGAAGGTGAAATTCAAAACTCAGAGCTAAGTCTCTTATCCACTAACCACACTGCCTTCCATCAAGTTACTTTCCAATGTGACTCGACTGGTCAGTAACAGAGCCAGGATTCAGGCTCAGATCTTTCTGGCTCCCACCCACACTTTTCTGTTTTACCTTACGTTCAATCAAGGCCCAGTGAGAAGATAAAAGGCAGCCCCAGAGGGCTATGAAGCAGGCAGCGAAGCTGGCTAATTCTCCAGATGTGGAAAGTAACATTAACATTTGGCTCACATTTTCCATTATGAAGCACTTACACATCTTCAGTGCTTTCAATGTTCACAGTACCTCGAGAAGCACAGATTTTTTTCTTAGTGGTTTTTTTTTTTTTTTAATGTTTGACGTCGTTTACTATATTTTTCTAAACTGTGGAAAGCCCAAATAGTTTTCACGAATACTACTGGATGTAACAATTATATGCAAACAGTTTCCTAAACTTTTATTTCTAAACGCAAATTTTATCCTGTATATTTAAAGTATAAAATGTGATATTATTTAATACATATAGACAGGAAAATAAAGTTACATAGTCAAGCAAATTAACATATTCATCATTTTACATATTTGCCTTTTTGTGTTTTCTTTTGTTTTTATGTTAGGAGCAGCTAACATCTACTTAGATTTATTTTGTTCCTGGTTTCATAACCTAAACATAAATCAGGTCCAACTCATAGCGACCCTATGTACAACAGAACAAAACACTACCTGCCATTGTGCCTTGCTCCCACACTATGTCAGTGCTTCTCTGGTATTCATAGGGTTTCCATGGCTGATTGTTTCAGGATTGCTTTGGGAGTAGATATAATCCCAAATACAGTAAAATGTTTGTTATCTGTAGTCCTCATGTTGTACTTTAGGTATCTAAATTGTTGATCCTACATATCTCAGACCTTGTATCGTCTGGCTTATATCTCCTCATTTCCTATATCACCCCCGTCCCAGCTCCTAGTTATCACTTTGTTCTCTATCTCTGTATATTTGAATTATCATTTAGATTCCACATATCAGAGAGATCATGCAACATTTTTCTTTCTGTGTCAGGATTATTTTACTTAATGTAACTCCTCAAGATCTCATTCTTCCAGGGGGTGCTAAGTAATTGTGATGGTTATTCTTGACTGTCAATTTGATCTGATTGAGAATCACCTAGGAGATTAGTACAGCATACCCCTAGGTGTGTCTGTGAAGACATTTCCAGAGAGAGGTTAAGTAAGGGGGATTACCTGCCCTGAATATGAAAGCCCCCATCTCATAGGCTGGGGTCCTAGAGGGGAAAAAGGAGAAAAAGAAGAAAGCCTGCACTATTCTCTCTCTCTGCTTCCTGACTGCCATGATGTGAGCTGCTTTGATCCTATATGCCTTCCTCACCATGATGGATCAGAACTTCTGAAACCAAGAGCAAAATACATCTTTCTTTCCTTAAATTGTTTTGCTCAGATATTAGGTCACAGTAATGAAAATCTGACCAATACCATATACTATGTCTGTCTCTCTGTCTATCTATCTATCATCTATCTATCTATCTATCTATCTATCTATCTATCTATCTATCTAAAATAATCACCATTTCTTTACCTACTGATGGACACCAGGTTGTTTCTGTATCTAATCTATTGTGAATAATGCTGTAATGAATGTGGGAGTACAGATATCATTATGAGGTATGATTTCCTCTAGGGGGATAGATGTCCAGAAGAGGGTTTATTACTGGGTCATATGATAGTTTCATCTTTAATTTCTTTAGAAACCTTCATACTATTTTCCATATTAGCTATGCCAGTCTATATTCCCACCAATAATGTGCAGGAGTTGATTAGAAAAATTGACCTGTAATTTTCTTTTCTTATAATATCTTTGTCTGGCTTAGGTATCAGGGTGATGCTGGCTTCTTAACATGTGTTTGGAGGTAATCCCTGTAGCTCTAATTTTTTTATTTTGAAGAGTTTAACATGTATTGGTATTAATTCTTTAAGTATTTGGTAGAATTAAGCTGTGAAGCCATCGGATCTTGGGCTTTTCTTTGTTTGAAGGTTTTATACAGCTTCTTTTTAATCTTTATTTTCTCAGCCTTTCTATTTCTTTTGAGTCAGTCTCAGAGGTTGAAATTTTCTAGGTACTTATCCATTTTCTCTAGCTTATTCAATTTATTACTATAAAATTGCTCAGAATAGTCCCTTATGGTCCTTTGATTTCTGAGGTATCTGTTGTAATTTCTTCATTTTCACTTTTTACTTTATTTATTTTTCTCTTAGATTAGTTAAAGCTTTGTCAATTTTATTTAGTTTTTGGAAAAAATCCAAATTCTTAGTTTTAATGACTTTCTTTTCTCTGATTTATTTCTGTCCTTATTTTTATTACTTCCTTTCTTCTGTTAAGTTTAGGTTCAATTTGTTATTTGTGTAATTCTTTGAGGAGAAATGTTAGAATGCTTATTTATGATATTTTTTGTCTTTTTTGATGTAGGCATCTTTTGCTATCCGCTCCCCTATTATAACTGCTTTTGCTGCACCTCATAATACTGTGATCTGAAATGATGCTAAATACTGTCTCAGTCTTCTTAAATGTATTAAACTTGCTTAGCACCCTAACACATGCTCTATCCTGGATAATACTCCATGTGCACTAGAGAAAAATAAGTATTATTCTGTTATTAGGTGGCAAATTCTACCTATGTCTGTTAGGTCCATTTAGCCAAAAGTGCAGTTCAAGTCCGGTATTGTCTTATTAATTTTCTGTCTGGTTGATTAATCTATTGTTGAAAGCATGAATTCTTACTTCCATTTCCATTTGAGAAGGCCATGGCCCACATCTCAGGTAGTTTGTCCAAAGTCATGGAATTCAATTCCAATCTATCTCATTTGACTTCAGTCTCTTTTGGTTTTGCCAACACACAATTCCACATAAGCATTTCCACCTTAAAGAGTTGAGGTGCTCCTTTTATTTGTAATGAATCAAAAGGTTATTGTGCCTTTTGTGAATGTTAATGTGATATTTGCATGATTACAGATTTTTTTTTTCAAAATCAGGGCTGTCATTTGGACTTTTCTTGTGAAAGCAGAACTTCAATCCTTACCCTGGTCACAGTCTATCCATATGCAAGTGGATATGAACAGGTGAATACATTATCTGCATAGTGAAGATTTCTTTCTTTCCCTCACTTATTGGGATATGCTTTTTGCTAAGGTTGATGTACATTCTGCTTTTCACAGACTTTCACAGAATATGGATAAACAAATCCACCTAAGTGTGCCCTTCTTCCATGGGGTTGCACAGTAGTGACCTCCACTCCACTTTTCCTTCCTGGGCTTTCCCAAGTGAGCAGCAGTAGAATCTCAGGCATGGATTTAGCTTCTATTCCAATGTGGTGAATGCCAAGATCATGATTTTCTTGCCTGAAGTAAAGTCTTCCTGTGTTTTTAGCAATCTATATTGCATATATTTTTCTTCAACTCTTCTAGCCTACTTGAAGAATGCACTTGATTTGTTAATATAGAAGAGAATATGATGCCATTTCCCAGTTGAACAGCCACTATGAAAAAAAAGCAAAAATAAAAATACTCAGGATCATGATCAAACTATTAAAAAGACAATTGGGGTTAGGCTGAGTGGCACAAGCCTGTACTACTAGCAACTTGGGAGGCAGAGGCAGGAGGATCACAAGTTTGAGGACAGAGGCAGCCTGCATAATTTAGCAAAATAAAAAAATGAAAAAAAGGAGAGGGCCGCTAGGGGTGTAGCTCAGTGGTAGAGCACTTGCAAAGTATATAAGAAGCCCTGGGTTCAGGCCCCTAGTACTGGGAAGAGGAGGGGCACATGAGTAATTAACTTGCTGAAGAGGATCAGGCAGGAGGATCATGAGTTAGAGGCCTGCCTTGGCTACAATTTGCCTGTAGCAGTACAACACTGGTGTCCAATCCTGTAGGATCTCAGAAGCTAAGCATGGTCAGGCCTGGTTAGCCCTTGGATGAGAGACCGCCTGGGAACCCCAGATGCTGTAGGCTTGGGAGAAGAACCCAGCAAGCCACTCCTCTAAAACAATCAGCCATTGAAAACCCTATGAATAACAGAGAAGCACTGACAATAGTGTTTTGCCTGTTGTACATAGGGTCGCTATGAGTTGGTTACCAACTTGATGGCATCTAACCACAACAAGGAGAATGAAAGATAGAATAACTTCTGCCTTTGGCTTTTGATTAGGCAGAAGGCCGATGTCTGTGTTGCTTCTAAAGGCAAAAGTTTCAGGATGAACTAAATTCTTCAAGTTAGGAAGATGGCTAGAAAACAGTGTAACCCATACTTCATCATCAACCTGTCATAAGAAAAACACATGGAGGTTGTTATTATTATTATTATTATTATTATTATTATTGGATATTTTTAATGTACACCTTAATGTGGTTCATTCTGACATGCTTTTCATTGTGGCATTTACATATATATGCATTTCAATGTACATTATTCATATAGGTGCCCCCTTACCCTCTTGTATGCTCACGCCCCCATCCTCCCCATCTAAGTCTTCTCTACCATTTACTTGGTAATATTTTTCTATATGTACTTGAGTTCCAGTTCTGTTTAAGATAGAAATTTTTCCTGTAGCGAACTTTGTTATTATCTTGTCAAAACAATCACATGCATTTTCTAAACCATTTAAATTGATACCATTCTTAGCCGTTTCCCCCCCCCCATTTTATTTTGATCTGACCTTTGAATAGGATGTTTCCTCCTTATGATTTTGATTCAACTCCCACATATGAGTGAGAACATGTGGCGTTTCTCTTTCTGAGCTTGGGTTCACTCACTTAAAATAATTTTCTCTAATTCCGTCCATTTTGCTGCGAATGACCTTATTTCATTTTTCTTGATTACTGAGTAGTATTCCATCGTGTATATGTTCCATAGTTTTTTTATCCATTCTTCTGTTGAAGGGCACTTTGGTTGATTCCATATCCTTGCTATTGTGAAAAGTGCAGCATTGAACATGGAGATGCAGGTGTCTCGGTGGTATGATGACCCATCTTCCTTTGGGTAAATACCCAGTAGTGTTATAGCTGGGTCATACAGTAGATCTAGTTTCAGTTTTTTAAGATATCTCCATATTGATTTCCACAATGGCTGGACCAATTT